>DVZK01000523.1:0-11699 GCA_018236665.1 Calephelis perditalis | reverse complement strand
TTTGTTTAGATTTTTTTATTTCCTCATATCGGCAGGATTCCCTACCAACAGTCAAACTTAAGTAAGTTTGACTGTTTTTTTGTTCATTTTTCTGTTAACATAGTGGTGGGTGGTAGCTAAGCCACTCCCACTACGTTACAATATAGAGAAGAACCCTTCCCCGCTTCTGACATTGCGTGGGTTAAGGGGCGTCGTTAAAAAATAGCACGACCAAAAGGCGTCACAGTACAGATAAGTTTGGGAAGCCCTGTACTAAATAGTCTGAACCAAGCCTAAGCGTTTGGTTTGGATAGGTGAGCCCGTTTTTGAGTTATAAAATTACAACGAAAAGTGCATTGATTTTTATATATTATATAGATTGGTTAGGGTTGGTAGGTAGGTCTTACCATAATGAGAGCAATGAGCTTGCTCGTTGAACTTTTACTTAAAAATTAATGCTTAAAATTATTTAGTGAGCGCCTTTATTAGCTTACATCACTAATGACGCTGACTAGCGACAAGACTTGGGTTCGATTCTTATTTGGGTACAGGAACATGTCTAAATATAACAATTTGCATGTTTTATAACGTCAAACAAATAATTTTATAAATTAACCAGTTCAATCAATTCTGAGATTTATTAGTCTCATGTTAGCGTTGTCTACATGAGGTCTTGGGTTCGATTTTAGGATAGAGTTTTTTTTTAATTTTC
The DNA here is from genome assembly GCA_018236665.1 of Calephelis perditalis. Classification (NCBI taxonomy): domain Eukaryota; kingdom Metazoa; phylum Arthropoda; class Insecta; order Lepidoptera; family Riodinidae; genus Calephelis; species Calephelis perditalis. Next base: position 11,008 of record DVZK01000523.1, on the reverse strand, counting down.
TAATAAAAACAACGATCGCTTGATTACCTTCAATTAATTGAACCTGCTCATCATTTACAAACTTGGCGATTACTACATCGCTGTTGATGGGTATGTCGAGCTGCTCTAAGACTTGATGCTGTTGATCTGGATCGAAAATCAGCCATCTGAAGGGTGATCTGAAGTAGCCCTCTGCACTAGCCTATATTGAATGAATGAATGAACAAATAAATATTGATATTAGGAAGTAGTACTTAACACTATCACACATAAAATACTTTCTAGCTATTTACCCGCGACTTCGTCGGCGTAGAATTTTTTTCATACAAATTTTCATTTCAAATGGGGGCATTATAATCTGTTGTATTGTAAATACCGTCAGAAATGTGCCCGGTTGGCGATAGGCATGTCACCTATCACACACGTGGTACTTAGTGTTTTCGACTAGCCGTGGGTGGCCTGGTTGCACCTCTGCCTACCTCTTCGGGGATACAGGCGCGAAGATACTTTTTTGAGCGTACTCGTAAGACAAGAATGACTCAACAGATTTCGATCCTTAAAACGTAGTAGTCTTCGCTCGCGGCTTTGAACGTTGTAATAAACTGTAAGATTGTCCTGTTTTACAAAATAACTCTGTTTATATTTCAAATAATAAATGAAGTATCACAATCTGAAAAATCTTTATTCACATGAACCATACAAGTGGTATTTCTGCGAGTCGACATTTTATAAACTACCACCGTACGCGGCTACACACTGAGAAGATGTAGCGAAAGAAACACAGCGGGCTTGTCTTTTTCAATAGAACTTGTTACGTTATCAACTAGATAAAAAATACAAATTACAATCTAATTTTACATAAATAAAAAATAATAAAGCACAACCAATCACATTTCAAATTGCAGTGAGAGATCGAAACCTCTATCGCCAAGCATGTTCATCTTCCAATTTGAGACCCTACATAGCCTTTCTTACATAATTTGGTTTTTGTATTTTTTTAAACTTATTTAAACGTAGTTCTCTAATACCAATGGGCAGCTTATTGTACAAAAGTATACATTAACCCAAAAAGGATTTACTAATTTTATGGAGACGAGTTTTGTAATTCTTTCAGCATCGGGATGTGGCAACCCCAACGCTCACAGGACGTGTCTGGGTTGTACCACTATAGTATTCTTAAGGCCACCAGCGCAACTACTTTTTCTTTTTACTTTTTCTTTGTTACTAGTTACACAGAAAAGTGAATTGCAAACTGAATGTTATGTATAACGAAACCAGGTTTTGTTGATTGAAGTAGGTAGATACATACAGATACATAATATCTTGACGCACTGTATGTAAAAATATGTAAATAACAATAATAGTAGGTAACTATATAATTAATTAAGTTAGATATTTGCACACCACAATGTGGTAGAATATGTTGGTATGAATAAGTATTCTGTAACAACTTTTAAGGACACATATTCCGCAAATAAATATATTTCATTTTCATTTAAGTTCGGTTTAGACTTCTAAATTTAATCTAGGTCTAAACTAAATCAAACCGAATCAAACATCTATTTAACATGAGTTAGATTCAAACTTCTAAACTAAATCATGTTAAACAGTAAAAACAAAAAAACAAGAAGAGGTAAATCGTGAATTAAAAATTGATTGGCGTTGCGGAAACAGGCTATAATTGGTTGGTTGGCAATAGGCAACCGGGCACACATCCAATCCCGTGCCATGTTGTTTTTATTACAAAATTAAATAAACACGTTTCCTTTTTGTTGCTCGACCCAGTGTCCAAACACGGGACCTCATGAAGTACAAAATGAGGCGATTTAGAATCCTTCGATCAGTGACTATAAGTCAAATCCAATACATCATTTTTGTATTATAATATGGCAAACATGCAGACTAAAAGCTTACTGATTATTTTACTTTTTTATTGCAGTTTCCTAGCTGTAGAAGAAATGCGTCGAGGAGCCAGTCCCAGTGATGCGGCGCGGACTGCCATCACAAGGATAGCGACACATTACCCCTCCTTTATGGGAGCCGTCATAGCGCTGCGGAACGACGGGGAATATGGCGCCGCCTGCCACGGCCTGGGGGATCAACCCTTCCCCTTCGTCGTTCATGATGTAACAATGACTACATATAAAGTTGAAACTGTGAATTGTTCGTGGCCAATGAAATAATTTAAAAAAATGTTTTATTTATTTAAGTTTCAGTACTTCGTACTTCATACTTTGACCTTCTTTTGACACAAATTGAACTTAACCCCGAAGCAAGCCAATATGTAATTTGCTTACTTCGGGGTTAAGTTCCATTTGTGTTATGAGTGCTAGTACTTAATTAATGAATATCAGAATAAAATTAACGAAACACCCAGACTCGGAAACGCAAACGTCTAGTTCATCACATGAATCATTCATCCCCCGTCGGAAATCGAACGTTAGCTGTGAACGCTAACATCTCGACCAAGGAACAACATCTCGGCGTTCAACATTTAATCATTGCTTATTGGATTACATTAACTAACAACTGTAAAGATAACGACACATTAAACTATAAGGGCTCGTGAAAGCGGTCATATCGTTGCAGAATGATGGGAAATATGAATAGTGTGCCACAAACTAGACTGGGCAGCATTTAGAAAATGACGCTCTTTTCATCACCCATTTCATAATGCCTAAAAACAAGCTTTTAATTAGTGTGTCCAACCAATTATGACGTAAGAAGTCGAAACTTGGACGCTTACAGTGAAACTAATCCACACATTTAAAGGGGCTCAGTGAACCATGGAACGAATTAAGGTCGGTGTTTCCCCGAAGAAAACAATCAACCAGAAAACAAGTTGTCAAAGTGGAACGTATTACCAGAGATTAGTAAATATGTGTTTCGGTGTATATTTACGAATCTGGTATTTTTAGTAAGCTAAACTGGCAACGGGCCGATCACGTATGTCGCAGAACCGATAGCTGGTAATACGCTCGGGCAAATAAAAAAACGTGTTTCTCAACTTTCTAAAAAAATAACGTTGCCCGTGATATGTACTTGTACATAAGTCTTTATAATTTGTGGTGAAATGTGCCGAATTGGCGGAAGCCACCACAAACTAGGTATAACTACTATGTATATGAATTTGTTTCTAATACGAGTGTGGATTAACTTACTTATTAATGTAAACTTTGGAAGCATTAATGTAAACTTTGGATTTATTATATCTGTCTTTGTCGGTTGAAAACACTATTTCCGTATCGTGCAATAACATCTCACTAAAATTTTCATTAAAAAAAGCCGTAGGTTATTATTATGCGAATTTATTTCTGTATAATATTAGTGGCAACATATGACGATTTTAACTTCAACACTTTCAACCCATTTTCTTTGCATGCGTGTAAAGTTATATTCATGATTCTTTTGCGGGTATATATCTTTTATTAGATATTCTGTACATTATCAAAAATTGGAAGACCATTTCGGAAGGACCTTGTATAATAAGAGCAGAGTAGGAAACTCTGATTCGCCCGATGTATAACGAAAATGGAATCGCAGATGAAGGCACGCTACATTAGAACTATTTACTTGTTTTCCATCTGTTTTCCAGGTTTCCTAATAGGAACAGGTTATCTGCCTCCCTGTCAACAAGTTCATGGCAATCAAAGGATAAATAGGCCTTCACTTAACACGATAAGTGCTGCGCAATACCGCTCTGTTTACTATTACTTCCACCGCAATGTATTTTTTATGTGAGACATCTGCGAGCAAATACACTAGGTACTCTCTCGATGTAAAGGATATCCGTGACCTATATACACCTTAAACATTACAGGGTGGCTCTCCTGAGGCCGGGAAGTAAAAATTATTTTGAAAGTCTAACGGTAGCGCAAGTACAACCTCCTCATTTTTCAAAATCGGCTAAAAACACATTTGTTTTCTATTATTGTGTAGTTAACAAGCCTTTTAATTAAACAAAGCTTTTTAGAATTGCATACTTGTAGTTAATGGAATGTTGATTCTGTAATCCGTTCAATCAATTTACATACATACATATCATCACGCCAAGTATCAAGTACCAAATGTCACGATCCTTAGGTATTCATAGCTCTTACAAACTCTGCGGTTTCGGTTTCAATCAATTTAATTCAATTTGTCCCCTCAGTTGGCTTTTACTATGACGAAAATGTCATGCAAATATCGATAATCGATGGAAACTTTATACAAAATTTCAAACTTAATACAACATAAATAATTTGTGTAAGGAAATGTCATGTTCTTGTAGATTTGATGTTTCTGATTGTGTAATATGAAAAAACCTAAAAATTCTCAGCTCAGCTTTGCGATACGTATCAATATAAAATATCAATATCAACCGATCACGGCCGAAAACAGTTTTATTTAACGCATATGGCCAACCAGCGCTGTATGGCCAACAGAGGGGTACGCCTTGCTTGTTCTACCATATTATCCTATTCTACATGCTCGAAGTATTTTACATTGCCGTGATTCGAACTAGGCTTCAATTTCCACCAGGTGAGTTGATTTTTCTTGTATTGAACTACTGACTATACAAAAATCAAACTAGTAATTATTACACGAATTTAAATTTATTGTACTAAAAATCAGGTTTAAAAAAATCGATTTTTTGCGATTCTATATCAGTACTCAATACCTGTACCAGCACATCCCTTTCCAAGTGATCAAATTCTTTCGATTCTTTTCGAAAGGGATCGATTTTCAAATCGGCTCAAATCGTAATCTGATGAATCGATTCACAAAAAAATCGAAGTCTAAAAGATTGATTTCTTAAAAAATCTATATTTTTTTAAAGTTTGCGTTTACAATGTAAATATAAATCCGTTTAGTTAAAAAAAGATAAAAATGATATTGAACTTCTTTTGTAAGTAGTAAAATCAAGGAATTTAATTGTTGTAACAATTAATTTTAATACTATATCAAATTTTCCGGTATGAAATAAGACATTCATTTTCCAAATGTATTTTTTACATCAGAAAGTAAAAAACTTGTTGATATAGCTTTAATTTTTATTTATGATATTGAAAGGCAAACAATCTGGCAGATTTCCTGACGGTAAGAAATTTACAGTGCCTTAAGACACCAAAGGTGGTAATGGTGCGTTGCCAACCTGAGGCTGAGATGTTAGACCTCAAGCAAAAGTAAGTTTACTGGCTACCTTACCCTCCGAACAGCAGCAAGCAAGCACTGACGTTATGGCGTCAGGAATAGGTAAGGCGGTGCTAACAATCCGGGCGAGTCGCTGCGAAACTCTACCACCTAGTAAGATGTCACGGTTTAGTGACGGTAAATCTATGCTCGCCTTTTACGAGCTGTCTGGTTGAAAGACAGATGGTCTATTCTGTATAGGAGCTCGTACCAACATGGGGACTTAACCCTGTAATTGACAACACTCATTTAATACGGGTACTTTCAACTAATTGTAAATAATTTTACAGTTCATACCAAAACAGAAAATATCGAATGTCGATTTTCAAGGGCTGAATTAATTTAAAAAATCGATCCTTCGACCTGAAGAATCGAATCTTCGATTAATCGATCTCAGATCGGCATCCCTAGATCGAATCGAATCGACTGAATAGTAAATCGATCGAAATCAGCCATTTTGAATTTGACCGTCTACTTGAGCTAACGATTCACGTAAGTTGTCCAATATGTATTTAAATAGTTAAAATATCAAATTATTTCAACTGTTTTAGTTGTTTTTTGGTATTTTTAATACCAAAGGCTAATTTGTTTTAAATTAAAGTGCAATTTTACTATCAACTAGTAAATTAATTAAACATAACCTAACTTTACACGTGGTGTTATATGATGAAAACTAAAATCAAATCATTTGCGGTATCTACCATAGTTTTATACAATGATGGCTTTAATGCGTCTGATAATTACATTGTGACATAAATTGACGTTATTTTAGCTTTCAGTGTGTAAACGAAGATGTATTTTCCAGAATGGCGGACGCAGCTCCAGCCGGTGGACGTGGCGGTTTCCGCGGTGGCTTTGGATCTCGTGGTGGCGATAGAGGACGTGGGGGCTTGCGTGGACGTGGTCGCGGAAGAGGCCGGGGTCGTGGGCGCGGCAAAGAAGACCAGAAAGAATGGGTACCAGTAACTAAGCTTGGTCGCCTTGTACGCGAGGGAAAAATCGACAAACTAGAAAGCATTTATCTGTTTTCCCTTCCAATCAAAGAGTTTGAAATCATTGACTTTTTCCTGGGTGCATCTCTAAATGATGAGGTACTGAAGATTATGCCTGTACAGAAACAAACACGTGCCGGTCAACGCACACGTTTCAAGGCGTTTGTGGCTATTGGTGATAACAATGGACACATTGGACTGGGTGTCAAATGCAGCAAGGAAGTAGCAACTGCTATTAGAGGCGCTATCATTCTCGCTAAGCTGTCTGTCCTTCCAGTTCGCCGAGGTTACTGGGGTAACAAGATTGGAAAGCCACACACAGTCCCGTGCAAGGTAAGATGCTTCTAAGTTTCTAAACGTATATTTAGTAGCCCATATTAAAAGGAATTAATGTTCAGTAACAAGTTACATGCTAAATTTATTTTATATGTAACAGGTTAAGAGTCTTTGAAAATTTCCACATGTGACTGAAGTTTAGCCGCACATATCACGTTGCAGATATGATGCAAGCTGATTTTGGTTGTGCATGTTAAAGCAGAAAATGCTTGCACTTCCGGCTAGGTTATGATTATAGTGTTGACTTTCTCATAGTTATGTTATGTTTTGTCAAATAGTTACTTGTAACTTCTCTCATAGTTTAACTTCTGATTATATTTTGGTTTTTAATAAAAGTAAAACTAGTTTAGCTATTAAAATTAAACACAAAATAAAATAAAAAATATTTTGACAAATACAGAGAAATCCATTTATGTGATGAAAACTTAAAATCTTTTCATTTGCGGTATCTTCTCGAGGCTTTGCCTGTGAAGTTTTGATAATGTCTGACTTTTAGCTATTACTAATATTCTGTCAAATGTATTAGTGCATATATTAATTGTGGTTTGTTATTTCAGGTTACTGGAAAGTGCGGTTCTGTCACTGTACGTCTTATCCCTGCTCCTCGTGGTACTGGTATTGTGTCTGCCCCAGTTCCTAAAAAGTTACTTCAAATGGCTGGTGTACAAGATTGTTACACATCAGCCCGTGGCTCAACAGGAACACTTGGTAACTTTGCCAAGGCTACTTACGCAGCTATTGCCAAGACCTATGCATATTTGACTCCTGATTTGTGGAGGGACATCCCATTGACCAAGTCACCATATTCAGAATTCAAAGTTTAAATGAAATAAAAATTTCATTTCCTTGATATTTTGTTTTTATTCTCCATCTTTTGTGTGTATTTGATTTGGTATGAGATTGTTTATGTAATTATAGTATCAGTGTGATAAAGACTCAACTAGGTATTTGCCTCAGTTTTTGTTTATTATGACTAATGTTATTGATTTTTTTCCAATGTTGGTCCAGACCCCTTTGCAGAAGAGACCATCGCCTTCCCGCCAGGCAGGTTGTGAAAAGCGAGCATAGGCTTACCGTCACTAACACCGTGACATCTGACTAGGTGGCAGTTTCACAGCGACTCACCCAGAAGTACCTTCCGTTCCGGGTGATGGGTGAGTTGTTTAACTGGTAAACTCGCTTTTGCTTGAGGCCAACATCCCGGCCTCAGTTTGACAACGCACCATTACCACCTTTGGTGTTTAGGCAGCGTTAAAATCTTACCATCAGGAAATCCATCTGCTTGTTTGCTTTCCAATATCTTACCTTGAAGGTCCAAAACTTCCGCAACATTGTGGAATCAATCAGGAATTATGGGTAAGGTCTAAATATGTATGCACTTGGTAAATGTAAAGATATATTGCTGGTAGTGGCAGTATCTTGATGCCTATGTCACCCCAAGGAGAAGGCAGAGGTGCAACCAACTAGCTAAAGATAGTAAGTCCCACAATGTAATAGGTCGCAAGCCTATCGCCAACTGGGCACATATCCAATCCTGGGCAACATTATTTTTCTTAGAAAATTAAAAATATATGTACATAGGTAACATCGTATAGGTAGTATTTTTTTGATAAATGTTCTGAAGTAGTAATATATTAACACACACCTGAAAGGTTCAACCTGTCACATGACTACCTGGAGACACCAAGTACCACACTGGGATGGTAAGCCTATCGGGTGTATGAAACAGTTTCTTTTTTTGCCTGACTTGGGTTTGAACCTGGGCACCTCATAAAGCAAGTTGAACACTAGATTGCAAAATCACAGAGGCAACAAGTTTTGAACTTGGCAGCTTACATGTGAGCATTGGATTATGTTGAGCACTGTATAATTTGCAATTTAATTTTTAACTTCTAATGAAAAGAGGTGCCTGTGGTATTATAAATGTAAACAACCGGAGCAATTTTGATGTGGATTTTCGAGAGCTGATGGTTCTTAGCAACTTAGGTTTTATTGGGTACATATTAGAAAAATTAAATTAAATGATAATTTCATTTTGATATTTATTCATTACCCGTATTATGATTGAGTTATGCGACATATTCAAATTTGCAGAATCTGGGTATTGCAAGGATAGCAGGCAGGAAAGATTAGCAAGATTGACTGTATCATACTTTCAGAAATTCTGTGTGCTTGTTATAAGACTATTGTATAAAAAGCCTGTGCCTTATTATATATCCCTGAACAAGTCACACAAATTGAATCTAACTCCAAAGTAAATTATATGCTTGTGTTAAGGGTGTTATACGATTCTAATACATAGAGAATACTTAAATAGATACCAGAATATACCTATTTAATAAATACCCAGACCCGGAAATGCAGACATCTAAATGTTTATCACACAAATGCCTGTCGGGAATCGAACCTGAGCCTCGCGGTTGGTTGATGTAGTTAGGCGTGTACGCTAGCCAATCAACCAATGAGGCGGCCAAGTGGCTATATGGCCATATCATACAGATGCATATTTTTTTTACTACATGAAGGAAAATCTGGAACTTACAATAGCATCTTGTACAATAAAATAAGAACAAAATTAGAATACTATAAGAACCTTTACTATGATTTATTATAGTCTCTTACTTCCTTTTCAAATAATTCTATTGTATGATCACAAACTTTCTGTAAGTCTTTTAGGCCTCGTTTAAGAACTTCTAATGCTGGAGTTTCATGTGATTGAATTCTAAAATGCATTTTAGATTCTGCTGGATGTGGTACAGTGTAACCACAAAATTGGACATCTTCACTGTAAAAAATATGTAATTAGTTTTTTATAATCCTTTAAATTTGAACAAGTTTGTTTGGACCTGCTAGATTTGACTATGGTATTGCAATAGATTAAATGTGATATGGTATTGCAATGAGTAAGGTTGAAGGCTATACTTTCTAGGTTCTGAAATGATATTTGGACGGCCTGTTGGTCCTGGCTCCTTTGCAGAATAGATCACCTGCCTTCTTGTAAATGGCGAACATAGGTTTACTGTCACTAACATCATGACATCAGACTAGGTGGTAGAGTTTCACAGCGACATGTGCCAGGTTGTTAACACCGCCTTACCTATCCCTGTTAACGAAAGGTACCTAAGTGCTTGCAGTTGACGTGTTTCCAGTTTGGAGTTAAATTCGATAAGGTAGGCAGTAAACTTACTTTTGCTCAGGGCCTAACATCCCAGCCTAAGGTTGGCAATGGTACATTACTACTTTTGTCTCTAGGTGGCGTGAATTTTTATTACTAGGAGATGCATCTGCTTGTTTGTCTTTCAATACATTTTATGAAGTTTAAGAAACTTAAATTTTTGCCAACCTACTCTGCCAGAACTAACTTTGTCAACTTCATGCTTTATTGAATGCGTGATATACTATGTAAGCATCCTAAAGTTGGAGGCCGACTGGACACACCTTATTTAAAGCACTGTATTTCTTTGGAAAATCCAAAAGTTTATAAAAAACTTTGCAATTTTATGTTTAAATCTAATGCAAGCTATGGCATATGATGACTAGTTTGTATATTTTGAATAATGAATACATGAATGTAATTTAAATTATACTTTCATAAACAGTTCAAACAATTGTGTCTATAAAATTTTTTCGATTATTTTACTTGTGATGTGTAAATAACTTGTTGGGAAATTAAAAAAAACAACAAATACGTTGTTTCATGGATGGATTCATTTTGACATATTCGACATTGCAAAAACTCACTAACTTCTACTAATTTACTTAAGCGATACGCAGCTTATAATGAATGTCACAAAATGACTTCTTGCAATAAGCCAAAAATATGGTGTCTAGTGATTTAAACACTTAACAGTCTGTGCGACAACTAGGTATTATAAAATTGCGTTGAGTTTAAAGTAAAATTCAATATAGGTACTTACTATCGACTAATTATACATTTTAATGAATTGCCTAATGTATGACTTTCATTTTGAAAAACATATGTTCGACATGTAACCCCTGAATCTTCGTCACCAGGCAGCTAGATGAACAAAAAAACAAACGTAATTTAATTAATATGCTTGAGATCCATTCAATAATTATAAATTCAAAAAACAAATCTAACCTCTGATATTTTCATTTTAAAATTTATTACAATTTGAATACATAAAAAAATAACAATATAATTTCTTCATTTATTTTAATGCCTCAATGGAAAAAGTGAACTTTAAGGATACCAAAAAAGTTAATTATAATAAGACTGCGTTTTATTGGAGTTTTAGAGGTTATTCAAACAATAACATCAAATTATTTACAATACGTCAAAAATTGAACTTGAGCCCAGTGTTGCCAGCCCCAGTGAATAGAAAAGCAGCAGGTCATCTTAAAAAAAAAACCAGTAGAAAACAGTAAAATTACATTTTCAAAACATTTAACCTACTACACATCTCAAAAACCTTTCAATTGGGACATTAAATTAGTTATATAGATGTATAACTTAATGAAACTACTGCAGCACTACCAGTAGTACTTCTTTAATTAACACATTTTTT
>DVZK01000522.1:0-11702 GCA_018236665.1 Calephelis perditalis | reverse complement strand
AGCGCATTTTACCCCGCAGAAATACAGTCCACTATAGTTCTAGGGGTCGAGGCCAGCTCGACCCATCCGCACCCCCATTTTTTTGGTCCTAGCGATCCGGATTTTAGAAATTTTAATTCTAGTCATCGCGACCTAGATTACTAAATACCCTCACCTTAGGATATTATTGGTCGAAGTTCCATTTTAGTTATATAGTTCGATTTTAGTTCAGTTTAGTCGTATTAAGTCGTACTAATAAGATAGGTTATTGTTCTTAATATTCATTGTTAGAATAACGCATAGAAATTAAGTAATTAAATACTTAAACTGTGTATGGGACAGATTCGTATTTATAGTAGTAAATTCTCTTTAATCGCAATTTAATAGTTAGTACCATAAATAAGAACGTTTTATATTTATTTAAGATTATTTAAACATTTAAAAACTATTTGATGGATTAATTAGAAAGAAGATAACACAGTGGCGCCATCTGTTGAGTGTTACAAATATTATGATGGAATCGCTATTTCGAAAACGCATAGTGTCGCATGAGCATAAACTACAGATGCCGCCGTGCGCATTGTAGTCTCAAGCGCATTAGATTACACTTAGTTAACTGAAGGTTAAGTTAGTCTTAAATCGCTTGTTTGCTTCATTCATTAAATAGTACTACCGTACCGTAAGGTTCGCATTTGCTTAAATGTATGGTTATCGCTTCTCTTTCGCTAAGATTTGTAAGATAGTTTATAGTTATATTTCCGTATAGTTTATACCGCGGCGTTGCTCGTGTCAAAACAGTTATCGCTTATTGCTTATTAGTTTATGAAATTTGTTTATAGATATTTAAATATCATGGCTTTATCTACAGTAGAAACGCAGTTAAAATTATTGCATAGCCAAAAGAATAGAATTTTTGCGCGAGTGCAAAGTATTTATGATAAGTCCTTTGTATTGGAGGACGCAGCTAGCAAGGAAAACTTCTTATACACGCTTGCATATTTAGACGATTTACGTATGGATTTTGAAAATATACTTAACAAAATAAATACATTAGAATTGGGTTCTAATCCTGATTACGCCGTAAATTATGACGCATTAACGCCGTTTGAAGATTTATTAGGTAGAATAAAGTATGTAGAAAAATCTATTAAGTCGCCTTTTACTAGTAAACATGAAATAGCTTTTGCTAACCAAATTAATCGCGATCGGCCTAAACTCCCGGCTATACAAATTCCCGAATTCGCTGGTGATATTAGAGATTGGAGTTTATTCTATAATAGTTTTGAAAACACTATACATAACAATGACAGTTTAACAGATCATGAAAAGTTGCATTATTTAGTTAGTAAACTTAAGGGAAAAGCCAGGTCTGTTTTGGTTGGTATAACTCTTTGCCCTGAAAATTATAACCTTATTTTAAACACTCTAAAGATTAAATATGAAGATAGTAGATTAGTCGCAACCGCTTATTTGGATCAATTGTTTGAGTTGAAGGGCATATCCGTTGGTAATGAACAAAACTTAGAAAAATTCTTAGATATATTTGCTAACTCCGTACGTGCCATTAAAAACCTAAAGGTCGACGACCTCAGTGATTTCATATTTGTGTATATGGGACTTAGAAAATTAGATTCGGAGACGGTGCGTCTCTTTGAGCTTACACAACGTGGCAATAAGCTGCCTAGCTTTGAGGCTTTAGAAACTTTTATTCGCGATCACATAAAGGTATTGCAACGTACAAGTACTAAGCCGCGTATTATTGTAAGTAGCAATTCAGAGCGCCGCCCTGAAAGATCTTCACCCGCGCATAAGCTCACATACACTTATCTTAATACTAGCAAATTTGTTTGTTCTTTATGTAACGGTCAGCACGAACAACTTTACAAATGTAGCGCCTTTTTGAAGTTAACGCCTCATGAACGCTACAAACATGTTCGAGCTAATAGATTATGCTTAAACTGCCTTAGTGACAGGCATGGTATATTGCAATGTAATAGTAAAAATAGTTGCGTTACTTGTGGTAAGAAACACCACAGTTCTCTTCACTTTAACATTAGTATAGGCCCTAAAAATAAAGATAGTTATCCGCGTAGTAATAGTTATAGTTTTTCGAAAACGAGTGCACAAGATGTGCAAGTACCTCTGCCTTCGCCACAGTCGGCACAAGATGTCGCCCTGTGCTCGTTCGCGCAGCCGCGCTCTGCCTCGACGGTTTTGCTAGCAACCGCCCGAGTTGTAGTATTTGATAACCATGGTAGAGAACATAGCGTTCGTGCTCTAATTGACAATGCTTCTCAGAGTAATTTTATTACCACTCGCTGTTGTCAGCGTCTTGGTCTTAATTTGCAAAATAGTTTCGGTACCCCTATTGTTAAAGGAATCGGTGGTACAACCAAAACCGTTCAGGGTTTTGTAGATGTTAGGTTTCACGCTCGAAATAATTTTAATATTAGTTTTAATGTAACCGCTATAGTTGTAGATAAGGTAACGGAAAAATTACCAACAGTATCAGTTGATACATCACTTTTATTTAATTTTAGGAATTTATCTTTGGCGGATGACACCTACGACATTCCAGGAGATATAGATATGTTGATTGGAGCTTCGCTTTTTCCGCACCTCCTGTTGTCACATAGAGTTCAAGGTCATCCTTCACAACCCGCACCATTCGCATTAGAAACCGTACTCGGTTATATTATAGTTGGTGACGCTCCCGCTTTAGTAAACAGTTATTTATCTGTATCTTATTGCTGCTCTGTAGAGCCGCTAGAGTCCACGCTTCGTCGTTTCTGGGAGATAGAAGAGGTGGATGTCCCTGCGTCGCTCAGCCCTGATGACCAAGAGGCTGAAGAAATTTATAGTCGCACAACTGTTCGTGATAGTAGTGGTCGCTACATAGTGTCGCTACCCTTTAAGGGTGATGTATTATCGCTCGGAGACTCCCGCCAAGTGGCTGAGAAACGCTTTCTTTGTTTAGAGCGCAAGATGCTCGCTTCTCCTAAGCTGAAGCAAGCTTACGACGAAGTCATTAGTGAATATTTGCAAAAGGGTTACATTTCACCAGTAATGGATGGTGCATGTGACTCTCCCTCCTATACTATACCGCATTTGGGAGTTATTAGGGAAGATAAGCTTACGACCAAGTTTCGAATGGTTTTAGATGCTAGTTCTAAAACTAGCACGTCTATTTCGCTTAACGATATCTTATACGGTGGACCGAATCTCCAAGGTAATTTGTTTAATATAATACTGAATTTTCGCTTGTTCTCTATCGCATTATCAGCTGACATCCGTCAGATGTTTCTTTGTATTGGAATACACGAATCCGATCGTAAGTTCCAACGCATTTTGTATAGATGTAACCAACAAGAACCTCTACAAGTTTATGAATTTAACCGCGTTTGCTTTGGGCTAAAGTCGAGTCCTTTCCATGCTCTACGCACAGTTAAGCAATTGGCTAAGGACGAAGGCGTTCCCTATCCAAAAGCCAAAGCGACAATTGAGACTGGACTCTATATGGATGACTTCGTTTATAGTGTAGAGAACGAGGTAGAGGCCATTGAAACATCTTCTCAATTAATTAGTTTGATGAAAGCTGGACAGTTTGATCTTGTCAAATGGATTAGTAACTCGCAAATGGTTTTAGATTCAATTCCTTTATCACACCGTCTTTCAACAGTTAAAAGCTTTGACTATGATGATTCGCATAAGATTTTAGGATTAACCTGGTCATCTACGTCAGACATGTTTCGTATAGATATTACATCTACGCCTCAAGTCTGCACGAAACGCATTATATTGTCTTGTGTTGCTAAAATATGGGATATAATGGGTTTTATAGCCCCAGTAGTCTTGTTCGCTAAGCTACTTATAAAAGAACTTTGGTTATCGCATTGCGATTGGGATGATACACCACCTGAACAAATCTCTAAATTATGGGGTCGTTTCAGGGAAGAGCTGCCTTTGCTCAATCAGATACAGATACCACGTCACGTTGGTATTACGTCAGATAGTATCATCACCTTAGTAGGATTTAGTGATTCAAGTCAGAAGGCTTATGGTGGGGTAGTCTACATTCATGTTCAAGAGGGTAACACAATTTATGTTAGTCTCATTAGCGCTAAGTCGAAGGTAGCTCCTAGTAAAGTAGTCTCTCTCGCAAGATTAGAACTCTCCGCTATTTTGTTGTTAGTACAAATTATTAACAAAGTAGAAAATGCTTGTCGGCACCGTATTGATATAAGTAGAGTTTTCGCATTTTCAGATTCCACTGTCGCATTATGCTGGTCACATTCGTCTCCCCACCGCTGGGACACGTTTGTCGCAAATAGAGTGACAAAAATCCAGACAGGATTGTCACCTCAAAATCTTTACCATGTCGCTGGTTCGGAAAACCCAGCCGACTGTCTGTCGCGGGGCCTAACCCCTGCACAGATTTTAGATCACCCTCTATGGTTTAGAGGTCCATCCTGGATCCATGCTCCAACAAATCAGTGGCCGATTAAACCTTTTAATCCCTCCACGGTATCGGAGCCCCCTGAAGAGAAGAAACATATCTTCATTTCTACCGAGTCGCCAGAAGGCTCGGCAATTTTATTGTTAGCAAGTCGCTTATCTTCATGGTCACGTCTGTTACGCTGTGTAGTATACGTATGTCGTTTCCTTAGAATATTGTCAACTCGCGGCCTTATCACCGCTACTGACCTTAATAAGGCAGAATTATTAGTCCTTCGCGAGCTTCAGCGCTTACACTTTGCAGTAGAGTTTAGAAATTTAGAATTAGGTAAACCTTGTAGTCGTGCTTTTCAGCGTTTGAAACCATTTTTAGACAACGGATTGATACGCGTAGGCGGGCGTTTAAGTCAGTCGAATTTAGGATTCGATCAAAGACATCCTATCGTGCTACCCCGCAAGGACCACGTCCTTGATTTATTAGTAGATTATCATCATAGAGTTAATTGTCACGCTGGCCCTGAATTGTTAATGTCGATTTTAAGACAAAAATATTGGATTCTATCCGCTCGCAATTTGATTCGCTCTAGAGTGTACAAGTGCCTACCATGTTTCAAGCTTCGACCGCGCTCTTTCGCTCCGGAAATGGCTGATCATCGCACGTGTCGTGTTGTAGAAACAGTCAAGCCATTTATATATTTGGGGACAGACTATTGCGGACCTTTTAAAGTGTCTATGTCGCGTGGTAGAGGTATCCGCTCTACGAAGGCTTATGTCTGCCTCTTCGTTTGTATGACTACTCGAGCCGTACACATAGAATTAGCTAGTGATTTAAGTACATCAAGCTTTATGGCAGCTTTAAAAAGATTTTTGTCACGCCGTGGACCAATAAGTCATGTTTATTCAGATAATGGCTCTAACTACTTAGGCGCGCGACGCTACCTAACTGAATTGCAGACATTTTTACGCTCTAAAAATTTTGGTTCTGAATTTGCGGATATATTAGCTAAAAACCGCATCGAGTGGCATCTTAACACTCCCGCTGCTAGTCATTTTGGTGGAAACTGGGAAGCCAATATAAAAAGCTTCAAGTCGCATCTCTATCGAGTTATAGGCGAACAAATTCTTTCTTATGAAGAGTTTAGTACAGTGCTCACTCAAATCGAGGCTGTTATGAACACTCGACCGCTCTGTAGAACTCTATCAAATGATCCATCTGAAGTGTTAGCGCTAACTCCAGCTCACTTTCTTAGTATGACTCCGCTTAAATATTTACCCGCTAGAGACATTAATGAAAACAGGCTTCATTTGCTTTCCCGACATGATCTGTTAGATAAATTAGTTCAATCGTTTTGGAAACGTTGGAGAGCCGATTATCTGCACACGCTGCAGTCGCGTCAAAAATGGAATGCACCTTCTAATCCGATGAAGGTAGGCACGGTTGTCATCATTATGACCGATAATGCTCCGACTCTCCATTGGCCTTTAGGACTTGTAGAAGAAGTATATCCAGGTTCTAATGGTGTGGTTCGAGTAGCACTCGTTAAGACCGCGTCCGGTTCTTATTTACGTCCGGTAATACGACTCTGTCCTTTACCACATCAAGAGAATTTACGCTCTATATAACAGTTTACTTAGATTTATTCAATTAGTTTAGCTAGTATGATAGAATAGTAACCGCTTAAATTAGCTTTATTAGTATGATATTATAGTCGCTTATTTTACTTAGCTTAGATAGAGTTAGTAGCTTCTTATTTTGAGCCGAACGGCTCAAGCGGGGGGGAAATGGTTGCGCCGATTTGAATCTGCCGCTAATGTGAGTGACAAGTGTCATATCCTGCATTCCTTTCCTAGCTTTCCCCCTTCCACACCTTGCTATATAGGCGCTAGTGTCGCGTCCGCACAAGATATTCGCCAAATTTGAACTGAGACCGCCGCACCGTACGCAATAAAAATCGCGTCGCCGCCCGCCCTACAATCGCTAAAGACGCTTATATATCGCAATTAACGCCGCGAGTGAATAGAAGTGAACAATGTTAAGGTGAAAATCGGGACACAGGAGATTACAGAGGTCAGTGAAAATCCTTACCTAAATACAGTCCACTATAGTTCTTGGGGTCGAGGTCCAGCTCGACCCACAGCACCTCCAACATCTATGAGACATAGCATTCTCTGCTTTAAAACAAAGTTCAGAAATTAAAAAGTAACGTTACGTATTAGTTGTGAAAAATAAAGTCATTGTAGTTACCTTTTCGGTCTTCGCAGTAATATAAGATCGCAGTAACAGGGCGTCGATTTAACAATTAGTCTTCGCAGTAAAATCGTTTGCAGTTCAGTTTTTCGATGTAACGAAACATCGCAGTACCAATATATCGATTTAACAAGGCTTCGCAGTATGGAGATGTTGAATTGTTTTAGACCCATTTCGGGTAAGTAGGTGATCCGAAATGAAAGTATACATGCAAATAAGATTATAACAAAGAAAAACAAAATACTCAATTAATTGCTAAGTTAGCGAAAGTATAACATAGAAAGTAAACAGCTAGGAGCAAGTTCTCCAGCACGGTACACGCTATCAGATCAAAGGAAGTAATTATACCCATTAGCGATTCGCCGGTGTGCTGCGTGTGAAACAACGGTTCCCAACGTCTTGATGTTTTTACTTCTTATGGAAAAAATAATAATTGAATTAATTACGCTCTGCCCGCGATTCCGTACGCTTAGCAGTCGATGTTTCTGATGTTACCTATGTGTTATTTTGATGTATAAACTATATTCCGATAAAGTTTTATCAAAATTCGTTTGTTAATTTGTGCGAAAGAGTGACAAACGTCAATCCATTCTCGCAAACTTGCGCATTTACAAGTATCTTTTATATTATCAAACTTATAAAATTTTGTTGTCCTGGACGTTGCTAGGTTGAACACAATACTATGAAAATGATTCTTGTATAAGGTATGTAGACGATTTGGGGGCAATGGTGGGTAATGCAATTTAGCCGCAGGTACAATCGTATTGTGGTTGTTATGTTTTGAACTGACTTGAGCTTTCAGTATTAATTATTCCCTAAGGCTTCTAATCTTTAATAACAGTCGAGAGAGTCGGCATGTGGGGCGTGTCCCTACACGTGTGACGGGTGAAAGATTACACGTCCTTGGGTTTTATAATTTACATGTTTAATAAACGGTAGTTTTATCCATATCATAGATATTCAGTCATTGGAATATAACATCATTTCCACTATCAGAATGAACTTGTGATACAAATTGCTGGATAATCAGACTGACGAGAAAGATTCTTCAAATTCTCGCCGGATTGGGATCACCACTTTAACTTTTTTGCCATAGCTTCAGTTCTCGTTATGGTCTTGTTCGGATTTAGCGGTCAGGGTTGTCGCTAATTTTACAAAGCATAAGGCAAAACATTTATTTCTCAGGTACGCAATACGTGATTAAAACCATTGATGTATATTATAGGCCACGTGTACTTAGGACTTCTTTTTTAACGAGAAGGTATTTTTTTGTTTCCTCTCTTTGTGTGCCTTCTTTTGTTATAAGGGGTCAATGTGTTTGTTCATATCTAACATTGTCACAAAACCTATGCTCCTACATATCAGCCGCTTGGCAGGTAAGCTGCAGGCTTATAACAAGAAAAAAATAGGTTAGAATATTATGTGTTTGCAGTATAAGCTATTAACAAACACGAAGCTATATCCCCAACACGGTGACAACGGGGAAAAATATCCTAACATAAACTTTTCAGGTTAAGGTTTAAGGAATTTATTTCTCAAAAAAAAACATTTACGTTCAGCGTTCAGTTACCAAGATCAGTTTTTCCAAACGAACACGACTGAAGAACCTTAAAGTAAAGACCATATTATTCCTTAGAGGTCGCTATCGGCAACGTATTTGTGATACACCTGGTGTTGAAGTTGTCCATTGCCCGCGGTGATCACTTTCCATCAGGTGAGGTGAAATAAAAAAATGATTGCAAATAAGCAAAAATATTTTTTGTTTTCTAATACAACAATACTATCGTTTTGGAAGATGTGTCAAGAAAATTTAGAGTTGGTTAACAGAAAAAAACTGTATTAATAACATTTATTTATTTGAAACTTACAAACCAATATTTTTTTAAACACGTGCAACCTTAATGCTAAATATATTTAAATTTGTGAACATATCTCTGTCCAAATTATCAAAAGTCGCCATCGTCGTGTAACGTTAAAGGTTCTAGGTAATTTTTAAATGTGATTTTTACAAGCGTAATATCTAGGAAACGGTGGGTCTTAGATAAATAGGTATATACCCAAACTGTAGAGAATTTTGACATCTACAACTTTTGCATAACGTACTTGTTCAACGCACTTTACCATTTTTTAGAAAAATCCAAAAACACTAAATTTTTTAACTTTGACCTTGGATACACACGTACATTACACACAAGTGATCGATGGAGACTTTGGGCAATTTACATAAATGGTACACCCAAAGTCTTTACAAATATTTTTATTATTTGTTAAATATTTGTTTTCTAAATTGACGGATTGGTAACAACACAAGTACAGGTACAGTATGAAAAATTTACAAAAAAGTGTGATAGTAATATATCGAGAAACCACAATATATTTTGGGCAACAAAATATAGACGCCGTAAACTAAAATAGGTTGACCCAAGTGACACTAGCTAAATGTCATTTGCGGAAATGTATGCTTTGTTTGTGACTCGTCTACATTAATTATTAATATTATAAAATCTTTTCTTACAAGTAGCTATTTAAAAGCTACACACTGTAAGATATTTTCTTCGAGTTTGCGATTGGTAATCATGCCTCCCATAATATACTGCTTTTTGTAATCATGACTGGAGCTGAACGTGGAGTTGACCTATGTAACGCTATGGGATTCTTTCTTGTCGTTTAGCAAGTTCTTAATTTAATGTGTAAGTAGTAAGTACATCACGTAAACAAAAGGAAAGATAATTTGAATTTGAATATTATTTCGAAAGCTGAACATAAACTTTCAAAATTAAAATTTCGTATGATATTCTTGGTCAAAAGATGAGAGAAATGTTATTTAAGTAAATGTTCCATAGCATTTTTCTTTATTGGTGTGTCGTGATATAATTTGTGCTGTGTTGTAGATTGTGTCTAGTTGTTATTAGGTAATGGTAACATAAAAGTTTAAGTTTTAAAAAACAACGTAAGTCGGTTCGGTCGCCACATTGCAATTATTATCTCGGGTGGAAATGTGGAAGTATCCATCTATTCCCCACTGTTTTCCCCATGAATTTTTCACAATCCAATATTCTTCTCCATCTCTTTCTCCATAACCAACTAATGTCACTTCATGGTTCAATTTATCTGGTTTACTAAAAATAAAAATTTATCTAATTAAAGATTTTATGCGGAATGTTAATGAAATTTTTAAAAGTTAAGTGGTATCATTTTTCCGAGCAACAATGTTTTCGTGATGTAAATTCATAACATGTAGCTTTTAAAAACTCGTACAATCGCAGTCGAAAATTAATTACTCGAGTCTTTAACACATTTTGTTAAAATATTAATTTGACACACTTGGAAAATTTTTCATTTGAACTCGACACATCCATCTTACTTTGCCGATGCTGATCCAATTGAACGTAAGACACAGGTTGCGCGTTCAGACCCTGTCCACGGTTGATTTTTTATAGTTTATGAAAATATACTTATAATTCATTAAACCCCATTAAAGGCCATGAACATACGTAATACTTACCAATAAATGTCATATAAGATCCCACCGCTGTACAATGAAAGAAGATCCGAAGCGTGTATCGACACAGAAAGCGGTCCATGGTTAACTAGCGCTACCTGAAACATTTTTTTAAACTACTGGTCGCCCATTGGTCGAAATTCGACCATTTTAACACTTAAATATCCAAATTTTACTATCTTGTTGATACGAGTAAGAACGCCATCTTCATTTCTTAGGACCAACTACTTTGTTTCCTAAATAGTTAGTGCGCCATCTGTGATCTTTTGTCGTCAACGTCAATATGTATGTTTGTGTGTGTCAAATGCACGGTATGGTGGGGAATGTTTTATTTACTGATTTAATGTACTTTATAAGCATTATTATTTAAAAATATTAGCGTTCTGCACTTCTCCTACACATAAACTGTAAGTGTGCCAAATTTTATGCTCCTGCGTCCGCGCAATCTTCGTAAAAAGGGGTCCAAAGTTTTGGAGTCACGTATTAGCATATAGATTTGGTAAAAGTTATGGATTTGCGTCACCAACGTGTTAAAGTCGATAGTTTAATGCTCTATACTTTCGACAAACATGACGGTAACAAATATAGGTCACCTACAGGCACCAAAGATGGTGATGATGGTAACGTAGGGATGTAAGGCTTTCTTTGTAACAGACACCTCCCCCCTTTAAACCAAAACACGACGACGACTAACACTAACGTTGCGACAAACGAAATAGGAAATATAGTAATATTCGGCCATCTAGTAATAATTACGGGATTAGACAAATAAGCTTATGTCTGCCTTCTGCGAGTCTGAATCCAATGTCGAGAATTACTCCTATCGTTTTCCATAAGGAGATTACGACAAACGCGTTTAAATCCCTACTTACCTATCCTTAATTACCTATTATTTATTATATTTATTCAAGCTGCACTACCACATAACTGACTGACTGACTCACTCAGAATTGTTCTCCCACTTGTCGTCGTCAGAGTGACGGTTGTGGTGCTGCCATCCCGAAGTCTTGGAACCTGACCTGGTAAAAATTTTAATCGACGATGCTCTGAAACGGTGAAACTTACTAGTTTTTTTTATAAGATCTATGTTACTCTTCTACGCACTTACCAATACCAAACAAAAATTTCGAAAAACAAAAAAATAGGCGGTAGTAGGTATAAAGGGGTTTTCGTTCTTCAGCTAGTCGTGGGTGCCCTGGTTGTGCCTCTGCCTACCTCTTCGGGGATATGGGAGTGAAGATACTTTTACTTCGTTACGCCGCGCCGGCCGGTACATCTTCAAGCCAGCTCACAGCGAGGCCGTAAGCGGACCACTAGTACCTCGCGCAACGCGAATATTAAGTTTTTTTTTCAATCTCGAGACTTCGAACTGCGGAGCAGCCCGAGCAGCTCAATATCTAGTTTCGTTTAAACTTCAAACAAAGACTTAAGTAAGAGTAAAGTTGTTTTTTTTTATGTTATAGGAAGGCAAACAAGCAGACGGATTTCCTGATGGTAAGAAATTCACGCCGCCTAGAG
>DVZK01000521.1:0-11703 GCA_018236665.1 Calephelis perditalis | reverse complement strand
CTCCCTTATACTCGTCTTATACTCCCACTACTGGATTATGTTGATGTGTATTTCCTTGCCGTTACAAACACTCTTCTAAATACACTTTAGAAGAAAAAGCTCCAAATTTCCTTAACACGCACTAGTACTCGAACCAGAGACCTTATATAGTCAAAGCCAACACCGCACCACTAGACAAAAGTAATAAGTGTAACATATAATTAAAATAACTGCGTCCATTGGAATGGAGTCTCTCATTCCAAATATGGAACTAGTGTTAGGATTTGAGAAGCTGAGAAAAGACGTTTTAATGACGCTTTATTTCAATTTGACTTTTTAGTTATGATTAAAACCAGATTAAAGTAGGTAGAGAAAAGAAAAAAATAATACGAAATATATTGAAATCAAATTGTGTTGTCTTATCCACATATTTGCATGACAAATGGTTCGATGAATAATTTAAGCGCAGTAAAAATTAAAATTGCAAAAAAACCGATTTTAATTGCAATACAACCTTTCGGTCATTTTATGGTCTTTTCAATAACCTACCTGCAGTTAGAGTTAGGCCTATTGGAGTTTTATTGAGTGGAAGCTAACTTTTAAACAATTAAAAAATATATTAATTATAGAAAAACTAGCTTCCACACCCTCGTACCAAATTGCATTTTTGTATAAATTGTAGCCTGTTATTTTGATGTATAAACTAAATTCCTAAACAGTTTCATGTATATCCGTTAAGTAGTTTGTGCGTGGAAGAGTAATCCATCTATTCTTATAAGCTTTGCATTAATAATTTTAGTAGGATAACAGTGGTTGCCTGGTTACTGATCTTAATTAGCCCTTACTCTTATCTTAGAATATTTAAATTGACTGTAAGTGAACCCTAAAATACATTTGGTGGTAATTTTGCTGTTCAGAAACAAATTCTATTTTAGATACGTGCTATTTTTTTTAAATGAAACAATTACAAAAGAGATGTAAAAAAAAAAAACTAATCTGACAGTACTAAAAGCGTTTTGTCTCTTTCTATTATTTTCGTTGAAAAAAGGTAGCGTTAACCTAAAATTAGTTTAATGAGTGCTCAAAAAATTTCCACCATTGTCAAGTATTACCAGGTTCACCCTGCGATTTAGGTATATTGAAGCGGCGGCGGCGTACTACTTGAAAAGTCTGACGTCGGGTTGACACTTGCTACTATGCGGTCGTCGGATGTCGATAGGCACGCTAGCAGTGTACTAATGGTGTATTTCTTAATATTAAGAAATTCGCCTACTTGGTTATCAAGCAATATCATAAAAATATTATAAAGAAACAATAAAGAATATAATGCTATGACCTGGAAGATTGAAATGACGTCGTGATTATTACTTTAGCGACGTTGAGCTCTACATGAGCCTTCTGTACATTAGTACTGGTAATATTACTTATGCTGGGCTATTACTAGTGTTTTCCTATATTTATTAAATAATGGTGGTATTGCGCACTTTTGTTGCGCACTCATTAAACTAACTTTGCGGTGACGCTATCTTCTTTCAACGAAACTAATAGAAAGAGACAGAACACTGTTAGTGTTGTCAGTATTAGTCTGTACACGACATTTCTATAGATATTTAATCTATTCCTCGGAAAACGTTGAATAAAACCGTCATATTTTGACATGTCTGAAGTGTTCCATCTCTTTTCTTTTTGTTTTATTTGAAAAAATATAGCATGCGTCTAAAAATAAGTCTAATTTGTGAACAACAGAATTACTACCACTGTTTCTTTCCCTTTCATGATGTCAACCTCAATTGCAGACGCTGATGGTTGGAGTATACAAGTGCGAGGCAGATCTTCTATCGCATCTCGTCCGATGATTTTGAATGCTTTGTGATTGAGAAAGTCGTTTCACCGTAAGCCTTCAGTTACATAATCGATAACTCTGAACACAAAACTTCATTGGCGATTTAATTTAATCCGGTAGTAGTTTATAAAAATGTCGACGCGCACAAGTACCACTTGTATGGTTCATGTGAATAATGATTCTTCTGATTCCGATTCTGTCCTTTAAAATATAAATGTAAATATTCATATGTTATACCTAATTAGCATAAATGTAAATAAAATAAAAACATGGCATGCTATCTCTATCAAGTTATCTATCAATCTTATCAAGGTAGCATTCCAGGTTTTAACAAATTGAGCAATGCGTATTTATTTCAAATAAATCAATCAGGGCTTTGAGAGAGGCATATCATACCTGGATTTCATGATTGGGGCTCAATCTCTGTGTAAAATTGAAAGTTGTGTTCCAAGAATACCAAATACACCTACATTGTGTTAAAAGCTGCGACTAAGTCGGTTTTGATATAAAATTATATAAAACTTTAATGTATGTACATACATACATTTGTACATACAAACTAGTTAAAACAATTACATAATGAGTAGTTCTATATAATATGAATTAATCTTATTTAATATTGTTATAGCTCAATTTGTGAAGAGGTACTAATTATGAAACTTTAAAAAATACAATAACATGACGTATCATTATAGAAATTAAAATTATGTGCTAAATACAAGCTAATACTTAACATTAATTGATTAGAAATGGAAAGGGCAAGGTGGGCACTAGCTTCTTCAAAAGAGTTATAGTGTAGAAGCTAGTGGGTAATCAAATGTATTTTAAAACTTTCTGATAAGATAAAGATTACAATACTATTATTATTTATTATCCTTATTTCCTATTCATCCTCTAATGGTTGTTGATTCCATTGGTTGTAAATACCCACACGCGGGATACAATGTCCTCTTAAAGGGCTCTTCCATTCATCGTCAATGAGATGTATGGACACTGACCCAATATTTTTCCAGAATGATTTCCTCCATGTTTGGTACTTTGTCTTTAAATCTATCTATCACACAATTAGTTGATCGCTCCCAACCCTTCCAACACCCTTTGTAACCATGATTGCTTTTAGAGATTTTAAGAGTTCCAGCATCCATTTCAATATCAAATTAGCTCCATCTAATAATTTTGTACTTTCATCCAATTTAAACATGCATGCAAAATTTAAGCTCAATCGGTAACCGAGAAGTGCATGCATTTCAACATGTAATATTATATTGCAACGTATAATAATTCAAGGACAAAAGCCTTCTACGATTATAATAATTACGTCACAAATAACAAAAAGTTAAGGAAAATACTCTCCTCGATTTCCCTTTGAAACCATATGCGATTAACATAAAACTACATAAAACTAGTATAGGAGTCATACATATACAATCTTATTACTTTTTCAAAGTACATTAAAAAGATGACCCTAGAAACACACAATGAACACCCAAGGAACAATGATGTTTGTTACGCTTTTTCCTCCAAACTTTTTTTCTTTCCAAACCTCGAGAGATTTATGGAATGGAACGCGAACACGAATAAAGGAAGAGCCCGGCGGAAGAGAGAATAAGAGCATCTAATTACACCTGAACGACTGAACCAATTTTGCTATTTTTTTTCGAGCTAGTCACTAACAGGAGAAGTTTCAAAGAGGTAAACTGGGAAAACAGGAAAGACAATAATGTAATTTTTCCTATATACAAAATGTTAATCTTATTGAAATAACAAAATCTTTTCCTAGTGGTTTTAACTTTGGTTTTGATGATAAAATAAGGATGATGCTTCAAGTCATAATTCCTTTTTGAGCTCACCATAAAGATGTTAATAACTATTAATTTTATGGTTGGCAGGGACAGCTGACAGCGATTACTCTGCCTTCTTTTTGTTTTCATTGTTGGCGTTGACATCCTTCCTTCTGTAATGTAGTGGTTATGGCTTACCTACTATCCACCACTATGCTTACAAAAAATAAACAAACAAGTAAGTAGTCAAATTAACTTAGAAGGGAATCCTGTCGATATGAGGAGTTTAAAATTAAAATCTTAACAAAATAACACCATATCAAAAAAATAAATGTTTGTGCACTTCACACAACACTATTAGTTTGGCCACGATATATAATGCTTTTTGTCGACGGATTGCGAACGAATGCTTTTGTAGGCCTCATTGGTTTGGGTTTTGCAATAGAATAAGTATATAGAACAACTTCCCTAAGCAACTAGAAGCAGCAGCAGAAGTAGGCAGCTGGGAAGGCAGCGAGAGAAGTACACCGGCGTGGCAGCTACAGTCGGTTCAGGGTACTCGGGTCCTATTTCTCTGCTATCGTTCACAAAATTAGTACTAACATCATCAGTAAACAGTTTACTCCTGAGAGCTATAGACTAACGAAAACAGAAGATAAACAAATAAGCATCGTCTTAGAGAAGTCTCCTTACAGATAACCCTATCTCTTAAAATTTACCACTTCAATTGGTCGGTAACACCAAAAACAAAAATATGAATTTCCTAAGGTAAATATTTTTGTAGTTAGCAATGTAAGTATTAGCAAAGAAGGCTTACAAATCACTGTCAATTGTCGAAAAAAAATTAAGCTTTCTTGTCAAACTAGCTGTTATAGACAAAGTTTGTTTGTAACTAGTATGGTACTAACAAACTAATAATAATTTCGCGGGAATTTCGTAAAAGGAAAGCTTTGACACAAGCTCCTTGTGACACACCCGATCGAAGGCCTTCTATATGTCCAGATTCAAGGGCACCCCTTCAACTTTGCTCTACAGGGCTTGAACCAACTGGTGAGTTAAGTAAACTAGAATATTGGCAGCTTACAATCGTTTATTTGTTGATACTCTTTCAAGTACACTAAAAGCTAATGGTTAATTACAGTTTCTTAGTCCTACTGAACTGATCAGAGCGGTCAACTTTTTGTAGGATTGGATGCATAAATGCTGTCTTTCGTGATCTCAGTAAAATGCCTTACAAGAGAGGAAGCCGGAAGAGACGCGATAGCACCAGTGCCAACAAAGGATATAAGTTTGTCCTTGGTCATTCAAAGTTAAGTTGGAGACAAGAAGAAGTCAGGATTTTGAGTATCTCCTTTACACAATGGACCAGCGAAACATCCCCCAGTAATGTCGGACAGGATGGTAAACATTACTCCGCAAAAATTTCCTTTTACAGCCTTGGCTTGAAATCAGAATGCTCTTGTTCCTTAGGACAGGCGTATCAATTTCTCGCCAATTCTGCTAATGTGCTCAGACTTTGCCTTGGTAGTAACTCTAGAATATTCCTAGAATCAAAATTTAAGAACACTAATATTTCTATCACAAGGCCTTGCTACCGCGGTTATAGTAGATAATCAAAGTCATACTCATTTTTGTTTTTATCATAAAATATTGCTATAGGTATATTTGATCTTATATCCAGGATTACTTTAAATTTTTAGAAGTGGTATCACAATCTATTTCTTTATATTTGGGCATTTTTATTACACGGTAATTATTTCAATCTAACAAACCTTTAATAATTTGATATTAATAACATTGATAACCGGAAAATAAAATCTAAATGTTGTAAAACAATACTGGAACATATTATGTCGTAACAATAAAACTTTAAAGTCGATTTGATAGACCCGCCTATGCCAATGACTGTGTAGTTTTTTAACCCTAATATTGCTTGGTCCTAGATTTTGCTACTAGTGTTTATTCGTAACCCTACCGTATAGTGCGAAACCTTGGGAACGGCGTGCGGTATTGCTATTATGTTTGCTTCAACCAATTATGTGCTGCTATTTCCCCTTTCAGGTGCTATACGTTACAATACTAGAAATTTACGTCAAGCTGCAATCTCCTTAAAGTAGCTCCTCAATCTTTTACAGTATTTAGTTGCATTGGAGACGTCTTATTTGTCCGATGTACAAACTCGAACAAGGAAGCAAAGTGGCTCGAACTCTTAAAGGTCTTCGCGAAAAATGGACCAATGTCTTATCTAACTACCTTGTCCATCATCACTTTACAAGGTTTGTAGGGTATCTTAGTAGGATTGTATAAGTTAATAGTTAAGAGGATGACGGTGAAGTAAATCTTTAGTGTCCAATGTAGCTACGTTTTCATATTTATTCTAGCCAAGCGTTGTACAAAATGAGCTTTACTCACACACACACAATACGACACTAAGCTGTAGCTCAAGACAAAATATCCACTCAGTCATTAGGCCTGGTAGTATCGAAAAGGCTTTCAAAACTATTTAACACCATCTCAAAATCACAGGGAATGTCTAAGTGACGTATTTATAAGACGTTAACCTTTGAATAAGAACAAGGGCAATTTCTCGCAGTGTGTAGAGGATCTGGATAAACTCTCACATAATTAGATGTCCTTTAAACTAAAAGAAGAGATTTTGGAGTACACAAGTTACTAATATCACAACCAAAATTACAAAAACCTAAAAAATTTGAAACTGTTACAAAGTTCACTTTATCTTAATTATACACAATGGACGTAGTTAGGATTTACTGATAGGAAATTTCGTTATGATTTATTTACCCAGGTAGCAGTTAAAGTGTTAATATCATACATTAATCAGGCGTCAATTGTTTACTCTATTCAAATACTCTGATAGAAAATTTCGTTATGATTTTTTACCCAGGTAGCAGTTAAAGTGTTGATATCATACACTAATCAAGCGTCAATTGTTTTCTCCATTTAAATATTCTGATAGAAAATTTCGTTATGACTTTTTGACCCAGGTAGCAGTTAAAGTATTGATATCATACACTAATCAAGCGTCAATTATTTTCTCTATGTAAATACTCTGATAGAAAATTTCATTATGATTTTTTGAACCAGGTAGCAGTTATAGTGTTGATATCATACATTAGTCATGCGTCGATTGTGTTCTCTATTTAAATATTCTGATAGAATATTTCGTTAAGATTTTTTTACCCAGGTAGCAGTTAAAGTGTTAATATCATACATTAATCAAGCGTCAATTGTTTTCTCTGTTTAAATACTCGGAATTTTGTAAATTGTTATTGACAGTGAGAAACGTCAATAACGTTCAACAAAATTATCGGCTACTCCTTCATCTTTGGTCTGTTCTTACTTCTTGGTAACATGTTCTGCCATTATTTTAGAGCGTTATGAAGTGCAAGTAGATCAAGGTACGTACCTATGTACTTACTTCTTTTAGATAACGTCATGACGTGTTCCGGTTCGGAGGGTAAGGTAGCCTATAAACTTTTAGTTTTTTTTTATGATATTGGAAGGCAAACAAGCAGATGGATTTCCTGATGGTAAGAAATTCACGCCGCCTAGAGAAACCAAAGGTGGTAATGGTGCGTTACCAACCTAAGGCCGGTGTGTTGGGCATCGAGCTAAGATAAGTTTATCGGCTAGATCATAGGTAAGGCGGTGGTACCAATCTGGGTGAGTCGCAGCGAAACTCTACCTCTAGTCAGATGTCACGGTGTTAGTGACGGTAAGCCTTTGTTCGCCTTTTATGAGCTACCTGGCAGGAAGGCAGATGGTCTATTCTGCGAAAGAGGCTGGACCAATTGCCCAGGATTCACCGTAACAACTTTTCCATATGCATTACAATAGTGTTTGGCATTATCGGCCACAAGACAAAGATGCACCTGTTTCAACACCAGCTAACCTACTATCAGAATCCTAATATGACATTGTCCTTAAAGCGGTAAGAATAAGAATGAGTATTTACCTAGACATATAGCTGCATAGCACTCTACCACCAGAAGCCTTGTTGTAAATAACGCATTTGAACTATGTGGATAAATGGATTATGGCATGAGGTCTGTCCTCATACACAGTATAAAACACGGGAAAAAATTATGGTAAGAGGCTTTATATTAACGTCCCTGGGTTTTGAATATATCGCTACTACATCTGATTACATAATAAATAAAATTGAAATTTTATAGAAAAAAAGGCAAAGGGGCAAATGAGGCACTTCGTAAAAAACCATTATGCATAAGAATAATCGCAGACGCATTCTAGAAAAAAACGAGAGATAGATTAAGAAAGATTTTGCAGTTTCATTATTTTAAATTGTAATTATTTTACTGTTACAGTTTTGCCCAATGGGAGGTGAGTCAAAACGCGTTAGGGTAACAGTGTCAGACGCGTTGGCGTATCCGAAAGTAGACATATTGGATAGTTTGACGTCTGTGACAGTTGAGAGGGTACGACCTTGTCATGGTTATGCTCAAGTCAAAATAAATATTGGATGCGCACCTGTGTTGAGAAAACCTTGAAGATTGCTTGGTAACCAAGCAGTAGATGCAAG
The DNA here is from genome assembly GCA_018236665.1 of Calephelis perditalis. Lineage (NCBI taxonomy): Eukaryota > Metazoa > Arthropoda > Insecta > Lepidoptera > Riodinidae > Calephelis > Calephelis perditalis. The sequence continues at coordinate 3,539 of DVZK01000521.1, read as the reverse complement.
AATTCACTTAAGTATCGTGTGTAAAATCTACACAAGAAAATGTAGTTTAACTTTTATCACACTGTTCACACATAAAAAAATCATCGTTAGTGGTAACCTTGCTGATCAACAGCTAAACTTATTTTGGGTGTATGTGTCTCTTTCCAATAAAACATTTAACAAAAGAGATGGAATATTTGCGACATGTCAGAATTGTCCGGATATGTCTACTAGTAATGTCTTCAAAAGTTTTTTCGAGAAACATAGTGTACAAACTAAACGTGTAAACGTGTTTCTTCTATGTCTATTAACTTTCATTGAAAGGACATAAGATAACTTGTAAAGAGTTTAATCAGTACAGTAGTCTTCTTATTATCTCCACAAGCTAGAGTTTTTAAATGTTGAACCGACACCCACTTAAAGGAAAGGAATAAAAAGACGAAATGGCCGAATGCCATCAGGCCCACTCAATTTATTGATGTCTTAAGAGAAAAGAACTCTACGAACTTATTTCTGCGGAAATTTTATTTCTCGTATAGAACTTCGAAGGCACCGAGATAGCCGGTGTTGTTTGTCCTCGGTCATTCAAATTCGATTTGGAGACAAAAAGTTAGCACAGGAGTATGGTTTTCTCCTTTACATCCAGCGAGTTTTGCGGAAATTTACCATTCTTACAAAGGGGAGAATTCCGCAAAATTTCTTTGGGCAGCCTTGGTGAGAGACCACAAGGCACTTGTTCCCGAGAGCAGGCTTGTCAAGTTGTCGTCAATTCTGCTATTGTGCTCAGACTTTGACTTGGCAGTAGCTCTTTGAAAGGACCTAGAGTCAGAATTTAGGTGCGCTAATATTTCTTTCAGAAGGCTTTTGCTGACGCGGCCCAATTAAATACTAATAATCAAATTATTTTTATTTTTATACCTAATATTGTTATTCACCGTGTAAATGACAGCGTACCGAAAAATTAAACCAAGGATTCTGTAAATGATAGACATGCATGTATAGTTGGAATTTCGTGTCGGAAATTTCAAATTTTTTTTAAAACTTTTTTTTTATTACTTTCACTATTATTTCATTAATACTATCTAATGCAACTCGATTTTTATTTAAATCTAATAAATAACACATTTTTACTAAAAACAGCAATGTAATAAAACAGGGTACTAGGTCGGCGCCTACAGCTCGCAACGCGCGGCTTAATACATATGCTTTCTTCGCTGTACATTGCGGGCTGAAAAACTGCTAAATATTTAACCACTTGTTTCCGATGAAAACTGTTAACGGAATTTTGAAGTTTGATATATGTATTTAAACTACCACAGAAGTTTTCGTTACTGTGTCAAATACACCCTATGTGTTAAGCCTAAGGACTATTATATATTTTGAAAACTGCTAACACGATTACTTTATAATTGCAAATTTTTATTACACGGCAATTATTCGAATGTAATGAACGGTCACCTTCAATAATTTCATATTAATAAAGTAACTGTTTGTAATAACCGTTAAGTAAAATTTTAGTTTTGTAACATGTTTTTGTAACTACAAAACTTTAAAGTCGGTCTAGTAGACCCCCCTTGTATGTGTAGTTTTTTTTAAAACGTTAATTGCTTGGTCCTGGACTATGATACTAGTGTTTATTCTAAACACACCACTTCCAATATCTTAGTGTAAGGGGTGAAATCTTGAAAGAGGCGTGCGTTATTGCAAACACGCCTCAAGGACCTAGACACATAACCCCGTTGCGGTGACGCGCCACTAGAATCAGCAGTAGCGTCACTGCCGATTATTTATTTATTTTCAACAGTGTATCGCCTCTGTGGTCTAGCGCTTAGGGTGTTGGACTTGACTGCATGAGGTCCCGGGTTCGAATCCCGGGTCGGGCAACAAAAAGAAAATTGGATTTTTCCAATATTTTTTCCAAAATTTAAAAAAAAATGTTGGTCGGGATTGGAAATGTGCCCGGTTGGCGATAGGCTTGCCGCCTGTCACATTGTGGGACTTATGCCCGATTTTACCAAGAGCCCCTATACTTTAGGGGACCTTTTAACGTTACTTACGGGACTGTTTTCATATTAAACAGTCCCCTAAAATACGTTAAAAGTCCCTTAAATATAGGGGACCTTGGTGAAATCGGGCATTAGTGTCTTAGTGCCTTAGTGGGTGCCTTGGTTGTACCTCTGCCTACCTCTTCGGGGATATGGGCGTGAATATACTAGTACTAGTGAAGATACTAGTTAATTCACTATTTATAACTCAACTCAAGAACAGCTGAACTGATTTTGCTGAAAATTGACGGGAAGGTAACTTAGAACCAGGAGAATGAAATAAGGTATGTTTTATCCCATTCGAGTGTAAAGAAACTAGGTAAAAGCAATATTTTAATTTTTTCTATACAAACTAAACGGGTGGAACGAAGTTCGCTTGTACAGCTAGTATTAAATATATTAAATATGTTTAAACTACGATTTCGCTTTATTTGAATCGTATGTTGTCCGACAGAGGTAGCTTATTAGCAATAAGACCGTCTTTCTATACAAATCACTGTATTTTATCAAGTAGTAGTAGTAGTTTTCCCCGTGTTGGTCCGGGCTCCTTTGTAGAATAGACCATCTACTTTCTTTGCCAAGCAGCTCGTAAAAGGCGAGAATAGGCTCACCGTCACTAACACTGTGACATCTGACTAGGTGGTAGAGTTTAGCAGCGACTCGTCCGGATTGGTACCACCGCCTTACCTATTCCTGCCGCCATAACGTCACGACGTGTTCCGGTTCGGAGGGTAACGTAGCCGATAAACTTAATTTTGCTCGAGGCCTAACATCCCGGCCTCAGGTTGGCAACGTACCATTGGTGTCTCTAGGCGGCGTGTATTTCTTAACATCAGGAAATCCGTCTGCTTGTTTGCCTTCCAATATGATAAAAAAAAGTATGTTAAGAATCTTAAATATAGTACATTCTAAATTCTACTTAGTGTTTTATCGTGAAATGAAGTATAATGTATACTGAGTTTTTTACTACTTAGATTTGGCCCGAACATCATGTTCAGTTTTGTAGACAAAGTGTACTTCTTTCCACCAAGAAACCCGTGTTTATTTAACTTCCTGTTACATGGATAAATGTTTTTAGAATTGGCGTGGGTGGACTCCAGACTTCCGACCATAAGTCCAGAAGCTAGAGCAAAAGTAGACAAGTTTATAGACGATAACACCTTCATTACAAAATCCAAGATGTTAAATGTCAGCTTCTCAAGCGAGGAGTGTTTGCAATATATTTAAAGGAGGAAGGCGGACAAACAAAACAATAACAAAAGATGTTTTTAATGTAAGATTTTCATTTCACATTTCACAAGATTATGGACAGCTTGTGTATCTTCGGACACTTTTGCTTAACATACACCATCGTTATATTCGCGTATAAAACAATAAACAGTTTGCAACTGTAAGGTGTTTTTATAGTTTAACAGCATTCCGTCAAAATGGTTATAGGTAGGGGAAGGTTGCGATCATTGGACCGGCTCTTTCATTGGACCACCTAATTTTTTCAAAAACTATGCGTGCCACAGC
>DVZK01000520.1:0-11709 GCA_018236665.1 Calephelis perditalis | reverse complement strand
GAGACTCTGATACGAACTAACGATATTTTAACGGTAATGATGCGAGCCGCAAAGTGAAAACCAGCTGATGCGGCACTTTGCTTGAGCATATGATTTATACTCCCTTTTTAAAACATAGATCGTATTTTTAACTGACCATAAAAAAAGGAAGATGTTTTATGTTCGACGCCTATTATTTTTATGTTGTCACTACATTTTCCGTTGTTTGATCCGTTGTGAACCGATTCTAAATAATGTTTTTTTTTTTAATTTGAAACAGCGAATCTCCATGGTAGTTCTATTGCCACCATTTGGATCCAGTGATGTCACCACAGGCATAGCGAAAGAATACTTTTTTTTTTCAGTATTTAGACTACGAAAGTATTTTATTAAATTTAAATTATCAGACATATTTTTTTAAACTAAATAATTGTTATGTTTTTAATTGTAAGTTAGAAAGTACGGTACGGATTTTTAATGTGAACCAGTTAAGCCGAAAGACGTTGTCCTGCCCCTATGAATATTTTTTTTTTCATTTGAGCTCTTACATTAACTTAACAAAAATAGTATAAGCAAAAACGGTCCATCCGTTTACGGGTGATGGATGACTAAGGGAAATAGGTATTTATTTTTATGTAATGTGTATTATCCTTATCGTATTTTAATTAAACATTATTTATTGTTTATATATGATAATTTCGGGTACGCAGGCAATCCGTCGCGGTATAATCCAGCCCCCGGTGCTCCCAGACGAGGGCTGCACGGCGGACGCGTGGCTCGGCCGCGGCTCCTTCCGCCCGGCGAGGTGTTTCCTACCTTATTTGGATGAGATAAAGGTAATTTTTTCAACAAAATTATATACCAACCTAATACATTAATATTAAAGTAAGTATATTCACGCCCGTGTGTGTGAAGATTTATGCAGAGGTACATTGAAGATGCCCACGACTAGCTGTCCCACTGTCATGACAAGCCTACTGACAAACAGGCATATATCCAATTTCGGGAATTGTTTTCATTGGAAATTTGAAGAACACAGTTTCTTTTTCTTGCCTTATATGGGGATTGAACCTGAGATCCATGGAGTCAAGTCTATTACTGGATAACTAGAGCACGAAGGCGTTAGTTTCTTAAAATATCGTTGGTTTCGTTAGTGAGACGGTCTTATTAAATTTTTAAAATGTTGCAGGCGTTGCTCGAAGACCAGGAGGTGCCCGAGGCGGAGTTGGCCCGTTTGCGTAGACAACGGTACCTGCATAGGATACCAGACACGCTCTACATGGTCGCCGCTGCCAGGGAGGATCCAACCACCGATGGTAAGCTTTATGCTAATTTTGTGTAACACTGACGGTATGTATTTGCGTGAAATTTCATTGAAATTGAATTTTATATTGAGACGGTTTCGTATTGTGTGTCATTAATATTTAACTTCTAACAAGAAATGTATGGTAAATACTTGTAGGTGAATGGTAATACCGATATGTTGCCCTACGTTATTTATTTATTTTAATATTAGTTATACGCTAATAACAAGAAATTTCCACCGTGTGCTTACAATAAATAATGTGAATTATTTTATGTTCAACCACCAATCTAGTTCACTGTAGTTTATAAACTCGGTTCAGCTGTTTCCGGGGACACCGTAGTTTTAGATAATCCCAGCTCTGAGAAATAGTGAGATTTGGGAAAGTGATGTAGTTGTGACGATTGTAGTGTGAGTGTGGCGTGATGCAGGTTGCGGGGAGAGCGGGGCGGGCGGCGGAGCGGAGGGGGCGTGGGCGTGGGCGTGCGTGGGGCCGCGGGCGCGGCGCAGTCTGCGGGCCCGCGTGCGGGAGCTGCGCGCCGCCCCGCCCGCCGCACGAGCGCTCGCACTGCACGCGCCGCACACCGCGCCCGTACGGAGACAGGTACGCAGGGGGCACGCTCACGGGAACGTTAACTCGATAAAAACTTAAAACGCGAAAATACATTCATCCAACTGCCAAGATTCTGTTAAATACTGGTTTATCGTGAATAATATGGTCAGTTTTAAAATTATACTACATATTTTATTTACAACAAGTAAATGTTGCCCGCCACTATGTCCACTTATAATATTTAGCTCTCCTGCAGAAACCTTGTGAGATATCGGAATAAGAATGACTCTCAAAAATAACTCTCCAGCCTCTTAACTGTTGCATAAAAAACATGCAATTGCGACGTAGAAGGACAAACGAACACTCTTTCTCATTTATTTAATTTTATTCTCATTTTTCTAGTCTTCTTATAAGATTATTTGATCTTTATGAAGAAATGCAAATTATAAAAACTTGAAACTCAATCTCTGTATCAGACACTTAGTTACATATTTTAACCAGATTGCGTTACGAGCGGTCCGCGAGATGTCGCTGCCGGATGCCTGTGCCGAGCTGCTTCTCAACGAGCCTGATCCGAGCGAAGACAGGTGAGATAGTATGCCTTTAACAGCTTTTTCAACCTTTTCATAGACTCTTTCATATCATAATAGAGGTACAGTCAAAAGATTATTCTCTCGAAAAAGACGACCATTACGTACATGGTCCTTCGAGCTTCGGGATAGCGGGATCAGTGTACCTTACACGTGCGTGATTTCGTTAACCGGACTAGTGACGTGGAGACATTGTACATTACATAACTATTTTGTGACTTTGTTCCTGTGTCAACTCATATCAGCGAATTGTGGATAATAAGCTGCGGAATCAGGGAATCAAGCAAGGTGCAAATTGAAAAACAAAATTCAAGTAAGATCTTTCCATTTAATATTATTGATAAGATGTCTTTGGTTAAAGATTTATTGGAAAACCAGGAGCAATTGAGCGGAGCGATAGAGACGCTCTATACTAACTTTAAAAAAGACGGAGAGAGTAGGAAAACTGCTGCATATATTAAAAAGCGGCTTGATGTATTAGACAGTTATTGGTTTGAATATGAGGGGAATTACTCTAAATTATTGGCAATGGATTTAGATTTTAACACCAGGGAGTATGTCAATAAAAATATTGAGAGGGTAAAAGAGCGCTATGGCAATGTAAGGGCCCATATTCAGAACTGTCAAGTAGCTTTAGAAGAACGTCCGCAATCACCTAATATTAGACCTCCGTCGTTTGTACCAAAGCCGAACGAACTCCCACAGACGAGCAGCGGCAAACCGGTCATGCAATCAGCGGCTACGACAAGTAGAACAGAGGATATGCTTAAGAGGCAGTCCAGTAATTTTAAGGCTTTCCATCGCACCATATCTAGTATTGAAATAGATAATCTGTGTGAAAGGTGGGAGTTTGAGGACGTGCTGGAGACAATTCAGTCTCGTTGGTCAGCAATCGATTCGTTGCACTGGGACTTAGATAGCCAGTTAAATGAATCTAATGACGAGTACGAACGTGCTTATCAATCATATGAGCGAAAATATCAGGATATTAAGAAATCCATTAATAAGAAAAGGTGGTCAGTAGCTCATATGGTAAAATCAACACCTCAAATGGAAATTCCTACCTTTAGTGGCAATTATCATAGTTGGGTTTCTTTTAAGGATTTATTCCATGAGGCTATACATTCTAATAATTCTATGTCCAATGCACAGAAGATGCAGTATCTTAAGTCAAAGGTTAAGGGGGAAGCAGAACGGCTAATTCAACATTTACATGTTAGCACTGACAATTATACTATTTGTTGGGAAATTTTGAATCAAAGGTATAACAATACAAAACTAATTTTCTCGTCGCATATGAATATTTTAACAAGTCTTCCGAATATGCAACAACAATCGGTGTCTGCAATAAAACGCATGCATGACACCACTCAAGAGTGTCTTAATGCTATTAAGAATTTAGGGGTTGATATTGAGGCTGGCGGCCCGATAATAGTCTATCTACTAACTCAAAAATTGGACTCGGTAACGTTCACGGATTATATACAAGCCGTTGAAAATCCACGTGAATTACCAGATTTAAAGGAGTTTTTAGCGTTTTTAGAGACAAAATTTACGTGTTTGGAGTCGCTTCGCAGAAATCCTGATAATATTATTCAAAACACCCAAAAACAGCAAATGTCTTTTAAAAATCATTCTTTAAACAAGTCATTTAAGAATTATGAAAAACATAATTATTATAAAACTTCATTTGCGAGCAGCAAAATTAAACCACATTTGTCCAACAATAGAAAGCCCGTGTCATCAAAATATAGATGTTTGTTGTGCAATAGTAATGAACACGGTATTTATTTTTGCCAACAATTTTTGGAAATGTCACCTTCTAATCGGTTAAAAACTGTAACGAGTTTAAATCTGTGCACAAAATGTTTATCCCATCATCCCGGAAAACAATGTGATTCAGATAAGGTGTGTCGCGAATGCAATAAGAGCCATAATCGTCTGTTACACGATGCGCTTACACAATCGCAGAACGCGCACGCAGCAAAATTACCACGTAGTGTTCAGGGCTGTCACTCACGTGGTGATTTAATAAATGTCGACGAGATTACTTACGATGGAAAACAAGTCCGAAATAGCTCACACGTATCCCTCCAGAATGATCCCTGTGAAGTTTTGCTACCAACAGCTATGCTTAAAATTCAGTCAGCTGATGGTTCATACCAAGTCATGAGGGCTTTATTAGATCAGGGCTCTCAAACATCCTTAGTTACTGAAAGAGCTGCCCAGCTGCTGAAAATACCAAGACAGCGATGCAAGGGTGTAATATCGGGTGTCGGAGCTAAAGACAGTAGTTGTAAGGGGATGATAAATCTTAAATGTTTCTCACTAACGTGTGATTATTCTTTTGAAACCGATGCTTTTATTATGAAAGACCTTATAAAAAGTTTACCGACTAGTTCATTTTCAAAACCAAACTGGTCATATCTCGATCAAATTAAACTAGCTGATCCGAAATTCTACATCAGTCGCCCGGTTGATTTATTATTAGGAGCCGACGTTTATTCTAGTATTTTAATGGATGGTGTTTGCAGAGGAGAGGCAACCCTACCAACCGCGCAACAAACCCGACTTGGCTGGATATTAAGTGGTAATGTTAAAACATTTCAATGTAATGTTATTATAAATAATATTGAGGAAATACAAAAATTTTGGGATATAGAGGACATTGCGGAGTCTTCGGAGTTATCGGTAGAGGACGAGTATTGTTTAAAATTTTACCAAGAAACCACAACTAGGAGAGAAGATGGACGGTATGAAGTTAGGATGCCATTAAAACCTGGATGGGAAGAAAGGATAGGCGAATCAAAAACGAAGGCTGCTGCCCAATTTTATCAGTTAGAGCGAAAATTCTTCAAGCAACCGGATACGTTTAGGTCATATGCTTTATTTATGAATGAATATTTATCTTTAGGACACATGGTAACCGCCAGTGGTAATTTGAAACCCGACTGCTATTTACCGCATCATTGTGTGCGTCGTGAAGACTCCACTACTACAAAGCTACGAGTCGTGTTCAATGCTTCATCACTAACATCAAGTGGAATGAGTTTGAACGATGTAATGTTTAGGGGACCAAATTTACAACATGACCTTCAAAGTCTTATAATTAAGTGGAGACAGTATCCTTTTGCTTACACAGCTGACGTAGAGAAAATGTTTAGGATGATTTGGCTGCACCCCGCAGATCAATGTTTACAAAAAATTTTTTGGAGAAATAGTTCATCAGATAAGTTACAAGAGTATCAGCTGGCTACAGTGACGTATGGTACGAAGGCGGCACCGTTTTTAGCTATTATGACGTTAAGGCAGTTGGCAAAGGATGAACGTTACAATTTTTCAGAAAGTCAAGCTCCAGAAGTGTTAGAAAGTTCATTTTATATGGACGACTTACTACACGGTTCTCACACACCTCAGGAAGCCAGAAACCTGCAGTTAGACCTAATAAGTTTATTAAAATCTGGAGGCTTTAATATAAGAAAATGGAGATCTAATTTACGTTCATTATTAGAAGGAGTTAGTAGTGACAACTCAGAACAGGAATATGACTTCAAGCACGAGGAGTGTTTGAAAACGTTAGGTCTCCGATGGAATCCGGAAGAAGATAACTTCTATTTTAAATTACAACTACCCGTCTCAACTGCAAGGTCTACTAAGAGATCGCTTCTGTCGGACATCTCGAAACTGTTCGATCCGTTAGGTTGGCTGTCACCTGTAACCACAAGTATGAAAATTATATTTCAAGATGTATGGAAGACTAAGTTAGGATGGGACGATCAGTTACCTTCAAACATATTAAACAAATGGGAGCAGTTTAAGGTTGATCTGAATGAAATTAATAAGTGCTCAATTCCGAGATGGTATCGAACGGGTCGTGCAGATGATATCGAACTACACGGCTTTTGCGACGCTTCTATTAAGGCTTACGCGGCCGTTGTGTACCTTAAAGTTGGTGATAAGAGTACATCAACTTCAGTAGTGCTGGTTGCGGGAAAAACACGACTGGTACCTTCAAGCAAAACCATCTCCCTTCCGCGCCTGGAGCTGTGTGGAGCAGTTTTATTAGTAAAGTTAATGACTAAAATTAAGAAATGCCTTGACAACTATAATATTAAGATTTATGGTTGGACGGACTCTATGGTGGTGCTTGGTTGGCTTAACGGCGATATAAGCCGCTGGAAGCCTTTTGTGGCCAATCGAGTAAGACAAATTGTAGAATTACTGCCCGCAGACTGTTGGAGATATGTAACTTCCAAGGAAAATCCTGCTGACTGCGCAAGTAGAGGTCTCACCGCTTCTCAACTTAAGGAACATAAGTTGTGGTGGGATGCACCCAGTTGGTTAACTACATATGTACCAGAAAAGGAAAATCAAAAAACGTATTTCACTAACGAAGATACAAAAAAGGTTAAGCAGGTGAACGCTGTGCTGTCGAGTGATGGTGATATTATTAAGCAATTGGTTGAGAAACAGAATTGTATAATGAAAGCCGTAAGGATATTGGCATGGATATTAAGATTTACTAGTAAAAGCGAAAAGTGTAGTTATTTAAAAATAGAAGAGTTGAAGCAAGCTAAGAATCTGATAGTTAAGTATTTTCAGGAAGAAATATTCCACGAAGAAATTAAGCGTCTAAAAGAAAACAAAAGTATTAGTACTTCAAGTAAAATTATTAATTTAAATCCGATATTGGATGGAAACGGTATTTTACATGTTGGCGGCAGATTAAAACATGCGAACATAGATTTCGATATGAAACATCCGATTATCATCCCAAATAATACGAGATTGGCGGATCTAATCATTGACGAAGCTCATAAACTTACCTTCCATGGAGGAGCGCGGTTGACTACCGCATTTACTCGACGTAAATACTGGATTATCGGTGGAAACAACGCCACTAAAAAACGTATTCGCATGTGTGTCCAGTGTAGAAAGCACAGTCCAATCCTGGAGCGACAGCTGATGGGTGAAATACCATCAGCACGTACAAATCCGTCACGTCCGTTTTATCACTGTGGCCTTGACTACACAGGCTACGTAACAATTAAGGCCAATAAGGGTCGTGGTATAAAAACCACAAAGGGATACGTAGCAGTTTTCGTATGTATGGCAACCAAAGCCGTACACTTAGAGCTAGTTTCCGATCTCACGACGTCAGCATTCCTCGCGGCGTTACGCCGAATGGCGGCCAGAAGGGGTGTACCAGGTCATATCTACAGCGACCAGGGTAAAAACTTTATCGGTGCTGACAAGGTTTTAAGACAACAATTAGAGGAGATCAAAGAAACCATGAATGACGAACTTATGATAGAGTTGGGTAAAATGAGCATAAAGTGGCATTTTAATGCACCATCATGGCCTTCGGCTGGCGGCCTTTGGGAGGCTGCAGTCAAAAGTCTGAAATATCACCTACGACGAGTACTAGGTAGCCAAAACCTTACGTTTGAAGAGTTTACGACGTTATTAAGTCAATTAGAGGGATGTTTAAATTCTCGCCCACTTTGTCCTCTCACAGAAGACCCTGACGACTTGAATTTCCTAACTCCGTCTCATTTTTTGGCAAGCGGACCCGTGTTAAATATATATGACACTGAAAAAGATTTACGAACAAGATGGCATCTAACACAGAAAATTTTTAATGATATATGGAGTCGTTGGCGTAAGGAATATCTTACGACTTTAACAACAAGAAGTAAGTGGAAGCAGCCTAAGGAAAATATTAAGATCAATGATATTGTCATCATTAAGGATGACAATCTTCCTCCCGGAAAATGGTCACTAGGCCGAGTTGTAAAACTGCACCCTGGGATAGACGGTTTAGTGAGAGTTGTAACTCTTAAAACTATGAAGGGTTTTATGCAGCGCCCCATTGTAAAGCTTTGTATTTTACCCGTGAACGAAAACAGTCATAATTCACAATCAACAGTTCAATCTAAACCAAATTTACCAGATGAGGTGCCAGATAATCCAATTGAGCGTCGAAGACACAAGAAAACATCAAATTTAGTTTCTCTCTGTATGTCAATATTATTATTCTTTATGACTATTATATCCGCATCACATGCTGCATATTACAAGATCAGCCCTTTGCCAACCAATAAAAGTCTTTATATCGATAGCGTTACGAATATGCATATTATACGAGACGAATGGCGACTTATTGTCTATTACGATATGAACCCATATCAACAAGGTAATACGGCGGCGAGTCAATATATCAAATTTCTTGAGAACACCTGTGTACAGATAAGGACACAAGTAAATTGTGACGGGGTAATGTTACAGTTACAGCACGAGTTCTCAGAATTAAAACATAACAATCTCATTCTAATGTATCGACAAGAAAGCGCCCGGGTTAGGCGCCGGCGCGGCCTTATCAACGGTGTCGGATATCTAGCAAACAACCTGTTCGGTGTCTTAGATGAACGTTTTGCAGAAAAGTATGAGAACGATATTAATATCCTTAGAGAGAACCAGAACCATTTAGCATTATTATGGAAAAATCAAACGTCGATTGTTGAAGCGGAATTTAATTTGCTGAAGCGCACTGAAAATATAATGGACAAACAACATAAAATAATAAATCAAAAATTAAGTAACTTAGAAAACTCCATTAACAAGGCTAGAAGTGATTTACAAAATATGACACTCTTTAACGATTTCTTTGCGAACGCAATGGTGGCGAATAATATATTATTTAGTTTGAAAAGTATGCAAGAAACTATAATGGACACGCTTACGAATCTTTTTAATGGCAAACTGAACTTTCATCTTATAGGTCCCGATCAGTTGAGAAAAGAGCTAAACGTCATAGCGGGACAGTTACCTAAAGATCTATCAACCCCTATAGAAAATATGAAAATATCAGATATTTATAATTTATTGGAAGTAAGGGCAAGACTGCTGAGTAATTATTTATTATTTGAAATCCGAATACCTTTAATAGGCAGAGACGGGTTCGAAATTTTTAGACTCATACCCGTACCTTTTCAGACCGAAGGCAAAGCTATAAGCATAGTACCCGTGTCAAATTACGCCGCTATAAACTTGCATAAAGACCATTTAATTCAGTTAACAGAAGAAGATATTACAAAGTCATGTTTGCATCAAATATCGAATACCCTTTTTTGTCATATAAATAAGCCTATATATAATATTAAAGACGACCAAGCCTTTTGTGAAACCCAACTAAATACCAGACAGTGTAAAATAACCGCTAGCCCGTGCCAAAACCAATGGATATCATTAAGTAAAATAAATAAATATTTCTTTTATTGTTGTGACGTGTGTCATATGAAGCTACTATGTGGAGATCATTTTACCGCTGTGCAAATGACCCGAGCCGGCCTTTTTACTATAAATGAAGGATGTATGATGAAATCAGCTGACTTCTTCATGTATTCGCAAAGTCAAACTTTTACTAGCAAGATCAATATTAGTTCGAGCGTGGAAATACCAGAAATACCGTCTATTAATCATATAGTTAATTTAACAATTCCCAGTTTTTCCGAGCCACTCTCCCACTCGTCAGAGTTAGTTGATCACCAGAACGAACTTCGGGCCTTGAAAGAAAAAATAGAAATTATGAAACAGAGCGAACCCTTAGCACCTCAGGTTTCTTATCATGATATCCATCATTATACTCTTATTTATGGTATAGTGGTGATCATAATAGTGATATGCACTATACTCTTATTGAGAAAATTACGTCGAGGAAAACAGAGACCGCCGCAGGTAGAGGAGGTTTTACCGATGGGAAAGGTTTCACCAGCGGCGCAGGCAGCTGCTGCGGCACCGCAGCCGGCTTTTCGTAGTGCTAGTGTTAAGTGTTCAAAGTTAAGTGTTAAAGAAATATCTAAACAAGTTAATAGTGAAAGTGATAGTGATAGAGCAGAGAGTGCGCGGGTGTCTAAATTAGATCGAAGTGCGTCGCCGGTTGCCACTTCGATTAGTTTTCGGTCTATTGACGATAAACAGTAATAGAATTTAAGTCTAATTAGTTTAGTACTAAACTTAGAAGTTATTATGAATGCCTTTCATTTTGTAAAACCATAATTAACAAAACCATTGGGGCATCTTAGAATTAAAAAAAAAAAAATTGTTTTCACCTTGTTAGTTTTAATATCATGGGAACCATCGTTACTAACTTCATCTTTTGCGCTCGGGAGCATGTACGAGCTGCGCTCGAACAATTTTAATTGTCATCATTTTTACGCGCATCGTATGTTTTACACATAATATACTTAGTTAGTTCGCATTTAGGTCTTTAAGCGTACCGCGCGTATCTCACCCCTCATACATATTTAATTTAATTAGTTATTCCACTTAAGATTGGAAATTATAGTTTTATAGTGTAATTTAATCTTTTATTTATTTTGATATCTACGGGAAAACCGTACAATAATCATCAAAAGCATTTTTTATTGCGAGAATTGATTGACTTTTCTTGATTTAAGATTAATAGACTGATTAAAGATTGAAATTATTATTCCTAAAAAACGTCCAAAGAGGTAAAATTTATATGGAAACGTTCTTAAAATTCGTAATCTGTTTTATTTTTAAGGAATTTCCATGGATATAATATTGTAAACAATTCATTTTATGTATTTGTGCTATTTTGTGCTTTAATGTATTATCGTCTTTGAAGTGGAAACTTCTTTATCGGCGTTGTATGATTTTTGTGATGTGATTTTTTAAATTTGCATTAGGCCATGCGACCTGATCGAAAATTTGTAAAACAGGAAAAGTAGACCGTCGGTGCGGCGTAGGAGAGGAAGTATCCCTTTCCATACTACAGTGCGGCGAAAAGTGCGCTTGCATGAATTTTATACTGATAACTAAATCAGAAATACATAACATGTAAGTTTTCATTTCTGTGCAACCCGTTGATTTTGAAATGAATTTTTGTGTTTGTTGCAGGCGGCCAGCAGTCGACGATATTCAACAGCATGTCGCGGATCTCAGTGGGCGGGGGCGCGGGCGGCGCGCGGTCGTTCTCGGGCGTGCTGGCGGGGCTCGCGGTGGACGGGGTGCGACCGCTCGACCGCGCCGCCGCCGCCGACCCCGCGCTGGCGCTCCGCGGGGACGTGCGCCGCGCGCGACCGCACTCCATCGACAGCGACCTCAACAGGATGCAACAGGTACAACACTTACTTATGTATCCTCGTGTATCGCCTCTGTGGTCTAGCGGTTCAGTTGTTGGACTTGACCGCATGAGGTCCCGAGTTCGAATCCCGGGTCGGGCAACAAAAAGAAAGTTGGGTTTTTTCCAATTTTCTAAT
>DVZK01000519.1:0-11712 GCA_018236665.1 Calephelis perditalis | reverse complement strand
ACAAGCACATGGCGATGATAAAATAGAACCGTGATCTATAGACGCAATAAATATTATAGTGAATACCTTGACAAGGATCTAATGAAAGAACTGGGAGGTTGCTGATTGATCAAACTTTTCAAAAGTTGACTGTATTCTGTTTTATTATAATATTTGGAGTCTGCCTAAAGCACATCAAAATGTGTGCGATAGTGTGTGTTTTTCGTTGGAAACGTAACTATCGTAAAAAATTGGTTTGTCGGGGGTTTATTGAAAATGTTTGATTTTAAGATTATGGATTATGTATCGATATCGATACTTTACGTTTTTTAGACAGCCTTAGTAATGTCAAATAGCAGCCATATTTAGTAGCCAGCGGCAGGCTCTTTTGGTAACTATTTCATGTCCATATACTTAGAGGTCAATGTAATTTCCTAACTTTTTGCTTATAAACTGTCTACTTCCTGTCATAATCAGCAAGTACTAAATTTTTACTATGTTTTAAGATTTGCGATAGTGCGGCGATTATATAGGTAGGTACAATTATTGTGATGTTAAATTTCAAAGATGACAATCTTCAATTTATGGATTTTTAATGGTGTCAATCCCAAATAAGCTACTGTTAGTTTCCGGCCTAAACAGTTTTCAACATAATTTTATACAGTTGAACTTATGTGATTCTAGGTTTCGAGTTTTTCCGTAGTTGATCATGTTTGAAATTTAGCTTTTCAACTACGAATTAGCTAAATAGATCTCTAAGACCCAGAAGACACCTTAGAGTAAATTTATTTTGCACTGTAAAAGTAAAAAGACGATTTTAGTTTTGCATTAAAGTCGCTGTATAACCGTCATATGTCTAGTAAATTTTAAAGCAACGTTCAGACAATCACACATACATTAAACATAATTTTTGATTATGTAGTTTTTGGCAACTATTCTAGGCTTTTGTCGTTAATCCTTAAGAGGTTTGGTTATCTGGATTCAACCCAGTTATTAATTAAATTAATGTCTCATATTTTGGATCTGTCATATTTTGTGGATAATGCTTTTTTGTATTTAATATTTATATAATTTTAGCAAGTTTATAATGTTAGGTTAAAATTACTCTGGTGGATAAAGTCAGATGTTTTGCCAACGAGCCTTGAACAATTAGGTAATTATAATTGTAAGGCTACCATATTTTGTAATCACCTTATTTTATTGTTATGTTGACACTTGCCGTCCTGTGCACGTAGCGCGTACCCACCTTGTTCGTTGTCATTATGTTATAGCCTGTATTTATTGTGTTTTATAAAACAATTTTGAGAATTTTTGGTTTTTATTTTCCTTGATCCTTGGACACTTGAAAATGCGGTAAGTAAATTAATTCGTCACTTTAGGCGGCTACGAAAAGCGTTGAGAGAAAAACTAAACGGTTGTAGATTTCAAATTAATTAGGTCGGCAATCTCAATCAAGCCTGTCAAGTCGTGAAAGGTGGAACGCGGGTATGTCAGCCGACTTATTCCCGCGCTCCTCCTTTCCTTTTTCTACCGTCAGAGCCAGCTGACGTTTTTATTTATTCAGAATACAATTCAACGTGTTCTCTTACTAGTCTGTTTTATAAACTAACATCAGACATATTTTAAAGAGTAAATGACCATACTAGTTAATTAAATGCATAATTAAATCCAAATAAAACTATTTAATTTGCAATTTTCCGCAAAAAATATATACTTATTATTGTGTGACAAAACAGAAAAAACTGCGCTACGAATGAATTGGACTTACCGTAAGCCAAAGACCCCCAAATATATCCAGCTCCACACAACAGACACATCTAAACTGTTTTCATTAGCACCCAACAATACACACACTACTAAAAACACAACGCACGTTTTGCTTCGTAACCGATGCATCATCAGAATTCCACTGCACTCCACGAAGGTTGAGCTGATAGATACCTACATCTGTCATCAGGAGGATTCAATTGCACTTCACGAAGGTCGAGCAGGTACAGATGTATCTGATTTGTAACAGATACATCTATATCTACGGGGCTTTTAGTGATGATCACTGGTAAAGTGTAACATCAAATAGCTGTCAAATGACGTGTTTTACATTTGCTATATCTTTTGTATTTCTGTTGGTCACATGAGACATTTGACAGCTTATTGATGTACACTTTACCCAGTGATCATCACTAATTACATTTGTATCTGCTTTTCGTAAAGTGCAGTCGAATTCTCCTGATGACAGATGTAAAATTACTTCATAATACTAAAGATCAGTAAATTTAATAATACGTATATAACCTTACACGAGTTATTTCTTGAGAGGATTGGTCCATAATTGGTAATGTGTCATTTTTGTCATTGTGTGATCCGGGCGTGTACGCTCAGATAAATATGAGCCTTTTCGTCTAATACGTCGCACCGGAAAGTTTATTTGTCGGTTGTGCATCTTTTGTACGTAGTTTTAATAGTTAGGTAATCTGCTAGGATATATGCAAATCCATTGCCTGAGTGTGAGTTTGGAGTTTTGGCGCCATCGAGAGAAAAGATGATCGAAGTTTTTTCATAATTATTGAATTTCTTGTTGAAATTGAGTGAAATTAGTCAATTTTGAGGGCATTTTGTACAATTTTGTTCAGTGAAAGTGCACAAATGAAAAAATCATGAAGAAATTAGTGTATCATGTATTTCCTCGTTGCCGCTAAATCTCCTTACATGAGCTTGTGTAATGATGCCGCCGCTTTACCCAAGAGCCTGACATGACTTACTGACGACTAATGACATATTTGATTAACATTGATATAAATTTGATGCAAATTTCTACTTGACGAATGGCAAAATACTAACGCGAAGGCCAAAACTTAAAGAAATAAGAAGAAGAGTGTGAGTTCTCAGACTCATTCACTTCCACGTTTGTGTTTACGGTCCAAATGCATCGATTCACTAAGGACCGGTTCCTATATTCAAGAAAAGAGCGATTTTGCTTAAGAATGGTTGTTATTTATATGATAGTGCAAACGTTTTGGATTGTTAACTGTAAACATTATGTATAACTATGAGCATCGCTTTGTTACTGTAAAGCAAACTACCAATGCTTATACTGACGGATTATGGCTCGTTAATTATAGTATACTTAGTTGTTTTGATTATCCGCTAGAGGTGCTAAGAATATCACCATACATTTTGACAGTTAAAACACAAACAAGTAAACAACTTGAAAACTTGCTGCTCGACTAGGTCGAAGATTTTGTAATTATTGGGTTATATAGTTAGTAAAATGAAACAAAAAGCCCATTACAAAATTCGTATATTACATTCATAATAACATTATCAGTGCTTGCGTTAAAACGCTTATATTATTATTTCAATATTTTCAATTAAACAGTAACACCAAAATATTATGCTTAAAATCAGAACGGCGGTTTGGCGATGAATTTAATTATTTTAATAGTCCATTAAAGCTATATCATACGTAATTAACTAAAACTGGGTCATCTAAAATACATTAAATGTCATAAACGTGCTACATCCACAGACATCCTCTTACTCATCTAAAATTAGGCAGCATTTAGGTTTTATTTTAACAATTCTTGACTTAATCTACAATATGAGAACGTCTTGCTTCGTAACCGAAACTTTTGCAATTCTAACATTAAAAAAAACACAAACGACCAAATAAACTTCGATTCCGAAACAAAACATGATCTTTATTAACCACGAAGCGTTTTTTTAAACTTATTAGGAGTTTAACATTAAAGTAGGTTATACAAATATAATAAGTATCATAGTAATATAATTTTATCCACATTGTTCGTATCATATTAAAATAAAAGGAGAGTTTATTTTTTTATGGCTACTTCACAGGCAACCCTCATATTATTTTGATAACATGATTTCCGCTTATTAATCAGACAGTTCTTAGAAACTAAAACTATTCTATTGCTTTTTATAACAGTAAAAAAATAATTTAGATGTGTTTAATATTAAAAGTTGTTAGTTGAGCGCTTAAGTTATATGCTTACCATAATTAAAACAACTTATTGTCTTGTAAACTCTCGTGCTTTATTCTGATTGTAACAACAAATTAAGCTGTTTTTTTTATCTTAGTTTTTTATTGTCGAATTAATAATTGGTGTTTTTTTTTATTTTCATAATAAATATCTACTTCCCATTACTATTATATAATACTAGTAAGAAATAAAATAAACTTGCAGAATTTATATATATCAACTAATCTACTAATCGTAATCCATATCAACCCTGGTTCGATTCCTGCCGGACATGGGTGTCGTTCACATTGACGTCTATGTTTATAGGTGTGAGTGTTTAGTAAAGTTGTTGCTGTATTTATATATAATGATTATACATTATAATATGTACTGTATTAGTATCGTTGACTAAAATCGTATGTACCAGTGTCGTTGTTTTAGGCCTAACGCTAAAACTGTTGCGGGCGCACGCTCGCGTGTGTACAAATAGTACGGGCACCATAAGCGCGTGCGACGGACTGTCACACGCGGGGCGGACGGTTTTTCTCCGCTGAGCAACCTGCTTGTCAAGAACGGGTTAGGCAGTCGACTTTGTATCCGTTGACGTCTTTTTGCCAAATAATGAATTAGTAAATAATCCATGGTAATCTAATCGACACAACAGTACACGCTCGAGATCAAAATGATGCTAGCAGCGATCGGGCGCTCGCGGATTCGTGGTCCGCGCCGGTTTTCCGACGTGAGCGCCCGCGCTCGCATCCGCCCGTGTTTTGGCGTTAGGCTTAGTATTGCTGCGCAAATCCGCTATCTCAATCAAATTAAAATTTTCAGTCCCAACCAGCTGTTTTCTTATTATATACTTACACTTATCCACATAATAATTTGTGTTCTTTGAAAAATATGTATGAATTCCACCAAGTACCGATGATGCAGAGTATATATTCTGTTTTCATATTATTGTGTGATCCATCATCGTAAATCAAACCGAAAATTCTTCATCACCATTCGATACATACTTAAATTAAACTGCCAAAACCAGCTAACACTTACTTCATAACAACAAATTACATTAAAGTAAATAATACAAACCAGAACATTATACAATTTCCTATGCTCCCCAAGTCATCGCAAACGCACCGCAACGTAAAGCTAATAAAAACATAGAAAAAAATCTTAAAATATAAGTTATCTAAACAATTTTATTTCTGCAACACCGAAATGAAACAGTACACTGTGCCACATGGAAGCAATGTACTTATTTGTTCCTGCTTATTCGGCTCTGTGGCTAACACGCTGGAAGGACGTAGCAATTTCCTCCTGCTTGGGACATAGTATTTTTCCTCCTGCCAGGTCGAGAGTTCGCAAAATAAAATATAAACGTTACCAGAATTCATGAGTCTGGTGGCATCTGTGACCCATGGAATCGCCTTATAAAGTATCTTCAGGGCCATTACAGTTTAAAATTTACAAATGTTCACAGTTAATGTTAACAATGTATTACTATATTTAATCTGTGGTTAAAAATACAATAATTCTGATACCAAGGTAGTTTTATGTCTGCAAAACAAAAGCTGAGATACCCACAACTTTTTGCAAAACTTTTTGTCCTGTTAAATTTATTTAAAATATGGGGTAATTAAATTATACTGACGTATCATTTTTCATAAAGTAGTTGATTATTTCATTTTTATTAGATGGGATATATCCCACCATTAAACACATTTGAAAGATTAATCCTATCCCCGAGAGATTTCTTTATACCGATTGATTTTCATGCTGAGTTGTGTGTACACTTCTAATGCGTCGAGGTTGGTTTCTTATAAATGTAAAAAAAATCTAAGTGTAGGGAAATTGGAGAAGATATACATCAAAAATTTTAAAATATAAACTATTTTACCCAAATTTTTATTAACCATAACATCCAAGTTCTTATAGTATTTTCAAGTCAACACCAAATATGACGTAAAACTCTTCTTATTTTTGCGTATTTGGGCCCAATTCAAAACTATTTAAGTGGGTATCCATCAATAAGTAATTTAAAAACGTAGTTATGGTTTACCGAAATTGGGGAAATATACTAACCTGTTAACACAGTTTTTTTTAAATGTTTCTAATGTAGTATTTGTTTTGTAAATATCAAACTACCGCGGTATCTTAGATAATTATTGTTTAAGTATTTATAATTATTTAATCGTTTGTGAAATATAAACATTTCTTATAATAGTTACTTATAATATCTGTAATTTGGAAGAGGTTCTGAACATACTTTAATTAGCGAAACCGGTAGAACATAATATACTGTGAGTGACTTACAAATCATATCGACACAGGTATGAACATTTCTCTCGCTGCCCGCACACTAGAGAATTAAAAAGCGATCCTCCTGTTTAACTTGAACGAAAGCACGGACATTCAGCTAGCAGGAGAAAAAATACAACTTTAGGTCCGCCGGATACGTTCGAATTTGAGTGGATTTGTGTGAACGATATTTCGAAATGAAATTTCATTACGGAATTCCAAACGTATGTGGACAAATTTAATGAGCTTAAGGACGCTTTCATTGAAGTATACTAAAATACATAAAAATCATAACAAATTAATCTACATTATTACACACAGACAAATGCAAGCGCCTTTCACTCTCTCTTGCACCCGACTGCGGAAGGTTCATAAGTAAAAAGAGCTACTGAATCATCTGACTAACCTATATATTACTATCAGTCAATATCAAATTTTAAAAATGTCAGATTTTTTCTCACGTGCTCAAGCCTGCACTTTTATTTTTGTTTGTAATTTACATCTGTGTGAGTAAACATAAACTCAGTCTGTTATACAGAGTTACTGGTAACTAACGCATAACCGTTCTAAGGTGGCTTTAGTACATTAAAAGCAACATTTTTGTGCTACAACATTTTATCCGAGGACGAGAAATTTTTATATGGCTAACCAAATTCTTTTTTGGCGATTATCTAAAAGTTGTTGCTTGTGATGTACTAGACCCGCTCTAAAACGGATAAGCGTTAGTTACCAGTAACCCTGTATATCCTGTTCGTTGATTTACATAGAAAATAAAATTATACGAACATCGGCACACAGATTTACAGAATAAAGTTTGAAATTTTGGAATAATATTAGCTCTTATAAAATTCTAGTTTTTGTATGTTTGTTATTTGATTTAAACATCAATTGGAAGAGGCTGATACCAAAAAAAGAATAACGTACTCTTTAAAAATGTGAAAAAATATCACAACCTCATGTTCTTAGCTTTGTTTGCTATCAAAACTGTAGTTATCTATATTGGCAGAAGTCACATACAGATTTCTGCCGTTATAAGATCTAACAGTTGACATTACATAAAATGTTTGTCCGTCCATAGTATTTACAAATAAATTATTTTTCCAAATCATCAGTTGATATTGGTCATATTTCAATAAACATTACTTTACTCGCTTGTCATATGCCGTGGCCTGGGTGAGCCAATGATTTCCTACATAATAAACTACACAAACACATGATTAAATAATTATGCCTTAAGCGCATGTTTTCTTTCGAAACGATAATTCGTGAAATATTGATGCTATAAACCAGCAGTCGGCAACCTTTTGGCAAGCAAGGGCCACAAGGCGGCAAAATAAACTAAACGTGGGCCACACTTGTAATATTTACCCAAGAAGACAAATATACCTTCGTATAATTAATTTGTCATGTCCCAAAGAAAAAATGGAATGGGCGGAGACAAGCGCGTTCTTAAGGCTGATTCCACACTATACACCGTATATTATTTATACCTGCATTGTTGTTTTTCTGTTGGTCCAAAGGTTGGCTGGTAGAGAATGTTAGCGCATTAAGCTCGCCTTTTGTATAACATATAAAAATATGGTGTACAATAAAGATTAAAATAAATAAATAAATAAATAAATAATTATATCATTCATGCATTTATTTTATATTTACAATTTATTTACCAAACATTGACGGGCCGCAGTAAGACGTTGGCAGGCCGCGGGTTGCCGACCGCTGATATAAACAATGGCACCATTTTTTGCGCGCACATCTATTCATATAACTTTAAAAAATGATAGCTTTTCCCAGATTTGAATGTAAATATTTTAATTACTTAAAAATACGTCTTGCTACATTACTATTACAAATGTTACTGCATTGGCAAAAATTTCGAGAAATCCATTGTTAAGTCAAAATAATATAATGATTAAAATTTGAATTTTTTTTTAATAAATATTTTAATTTATATAGTACAACAAATACAAATGTGGGTATAATCTGTAATTATAAAATAAGGTTTAAATTGTGGCCAAAACTCGTACTTCGACATTATGTGAATTTTATATGCACATTAACGTATGAACAAAGAGTAATTTTTATAGGGATTATCGTAAATAATGTCACCGGTTTGGACGCCATCGAAAAAAAAAGATGGTTGCAGTTCTTTCGTAATTATTGCGAAATTTCGTAAAATTTTGTTCAGTTTAAGTGCACAAATGAAATAATTGTTAAGAAATTAGTGTATCGTGTATTTCCTCGTAGCCGCCAAATCTCACTAAATGAGCTTGAGTAAGGAGGTCATCGCTTTACCCTCACAAAACTTTTCATGACGACTTTGAATAATTTAAGCGCGATTTTGCTATATCGGTTTACATGAAACACATTATACTTCACTAATGACAGATGCTAATATTAAAAATTAAATTAAAAAAAAATAACATTAATTTTGGCGGGATTTTGAAAACGCGAAACTAAAAATCTGGATAAAATAATTCGTATTTACATAATCTTACACGGGATAAAGAATTTCACATCTTGGCAATTCAAAATATTGTGAGATCAAAAAGTTAGAAATGCCCTTCGTTAAAGCAATGTAAAAAGCAATAGATATAGAAGACGACAAGCCAATCAGAAACTTTTATAATGCTTGTCGCTCTTCCATCACCACGTCTGATATTGTGACAGTCAGCAAAATAGTTACCGAAACACGAAATAATCTTATGAAGAAATTCTTTAATCATATTTTAATAGTTTGTCACTTATCAAACAGACCGTAATTAAAAAAGGGGTTTTGATTAAAATTTATATAACATTTTCAAACGAATTATTAAAATCGTTATTTACCATCGTTTCTTTAAGACGTCTAATGTTAATTAAATTTTTTAATGTCAGTTACTGACAATGCTCAAAGCGAATGGATTTTGCTTTCAGCCACTGAGCGAATTCACAAAAAGAAGAAAGACCATTCGATCTCTTTTTTAACGAAAACAAGAAGGTTATATTTTGACTCCTAATTTATTTTAAGCATGTAAATCGATTTCTCCGTCATATGTTAACGGATCTGGCAAATTATAAGTTAATATTAGTTTAATTAAAAGAGCGTACTTGCGAGGTGGTGATTGCCACCAAGTCTGGATCGGACTATGGAATTCCAATGGAAGGCAATATCGAACAAATACTCAATTTTTTGTGTACTTAGATGACGTAATAGCGAAATAGAAGTGGCTTCTCTGCAGTTTCACTGCGTTTAAAATTATTTGCGTCGTAAAGACAGCGAAGCAAGACGATAACTATGAAACGATTCTTTCGATTTTTTTTGGAAAGGGCAAAAGGGGATGCTAACAACTCCTCCTACTCCTTGCAAAATTAATATAATAATCCACCCTATCCCTAACGCTTTGAGCTAAAATTTGTCTCAACTATTATCTCAAATAGCTGACACAGACTATGAATACCAACTGAATACCAAAGGCTATTTTCAACACTAGGTCATACATCACAAGGTCTATAGTTAAATACCTTTCCACAAGTTCTCGATCTGGCCCATTTCTGTGCAAACACACATATATTCCAATAACAAAGCACCAATGATTGTCTTATAATCTAATCGGTATATGCCAATTTATACCTTATCACGTTAGATTTAAAACCAAAATTGCACTTAATATCGCGCTAAAGACAATAGTCTTAAATTTTAAAGCAATTCCAACTAATACTTAATTTAATATCAATATTTTAAAATGGCAGTGATTTTATTACCGCTTACGAATATATTACATTTACAAGACAAAATGAACAATAATATCACATCCAATGCATATGGATTATATATATATTAGGCTAAGTTAATAACATTATCTTGTTATGGTAATAGTTAGGCTAGTAGGCAGAAGAGGCGTTGGGCGGCAGTCCCGCGTAGACCATTTATCCAATAGCCTATATCTGACTACAGCCACTGACAGTTAACTTTGACCAGCTACACTAATAATAAAATATTTCTTTCTTTCAAAAAACTAATAATCAATCCTAAAAATATGGTTCACGTCAAATCTATACACCTTTTTACATATCGTATGTCGTATGATATCGTGTATATTTCTTACCATCAGGAAATCTGCCTACTTGCCTTCAATGATCATAGAAACATTTTTGAAAGTGATTTTTGCCATTTTGTATTGCTGTTATATAGTCATATTGTTTGCCAAAACAGGTTTTGGTTTTTCTTGTCAAACTCAAATAAAGTTAAATACATTTTATATGATTGATAATAATATAATAATGATAATGAATGGCAGTGACTATTTCTAATTTAACCGACATCAGTCTTCCTTACCAATCGTAAGTTTCTTTAATTACAATCTTGCAATAGTCACTTGTGGTGAATTATATTTTTTTTTTAAACTTTATTGTACACAAATAAAACTGTGAGTACAAAAGGTGAACTTAATGCTATATGCATTCTCTCGCAGTCAACCTTTAGGCTAACAAACCATATAAACAAATAAAACAAATAAATTTGAACTTGAATGAATTAAATTATCAACATAACCTGTCTTCTAACAAACGTCTAGCCGACCACATTGCATAGCTGTTATGTTCCATTAAAATCGATCTAATTGAACCATTTTGCGACCAAATTGCATCACATTTATAGTTTTAAATATTTTGTATCCATCATCATCAGTATAAATCATTAGTGTAACTAATCAAAGCTTATAAATCATAACCCTGAGTTTCATTTCAGTGATGTCCGATTTTTGACACTTTTTCTTTTTGGTCACGAAAAAACTTGGACAAACGTTGCTTTTGTATGTCGTTGTAGTTTTTGTTGGACTTATTAACTTCGTCCAGGAGTTTTCTGACGGCTTCGTTTTTGGGGCACACCTTGATGGCGAGCTTCAGGTCGGTCAGTGCTGCTTCATAGTTTTTTAGTGCGAAATTTGCATCCGCGCGACGGTACAACGCCTTTTCTGTGTTTGGTTCTATGTGTAGAACCTAAAAATGTTTGTATATTATAATATATAAATTGTATTATAATGCTCCAACATTAAAAATTGTTAATTTAATACCGCATCAATTTATTCGGCAATCCAATAACATGTTAACAAATGTTAAAAATTCTATTGCAGAGATTCCCAAACTGTTTTGTTTCAAAGATCACAATAAAAATTTGGTTGGATAGGGTGGATCCACTGCATGGCCGTAGCTGGGGGGGGGGGGGTTGCATTGTGGGACAATGCCCTACCATAAAATATCAACATGGTCGTCAAGCCTCCCGTGGACCCTTAGGGGCCCACCTGGACCACTTTGGGAATCACTGTTCAAATGTTATTAAACAATAAAAAAAATCACTAATACAATAGATCAGCTTGTTCAGATTAACTGTAGGCTCCTAACCCCTCAAAACAGTTTGCTTAAACCTTAGTTTGCGGATTAGTTGAAGTGAAACTTCTTTATCGGGATTGGAAAA
>DVZK01000518.1:0-11722 GCA_018236665.1 Calephelis perditalis | reverse complement strand
CACTCTCTTCTCTACATCCGCGGTGTACCTTCCATCCCTGCTAAAAGCACAACCAAGATATACAATTTCATTCACTTTTATTTTTGGATTTGAATGTTCAAAGCCTGATTACCCTTCTAATGCATTACGATCTGTAGAAAAATTATCATAACATGGTCCTTCGCTTGCATCCATACTGCATACTGATACAAAAACCCCAGTTTTAGTGTTCCGAAGTTCTTCTGGATTTAAACCTACAAAAAAAAATACATATCAAATAAAGGAAATACTGTGTCCATTTATTCTATGAAAGTGTAATAAATAATTGCATGGACGCTCTCAAATTGTCAACCAATGTGATATTTGTATTTTTTATTTTAGGTCGGACCCATTCATTAGTTTAACTAATCAGAAAATTAGATCTAGAATTACGTGAAATTAGGGCAAACGTACGGGTTTCTGTTCGAAAAAATATAAACGTGTGTGCCTTCATAAACATTTTGTAAGAACAAACATCATTCGGGTTTCCATATTCGCAATTCTAACTAGGAAACCTACTCAGGAGTCCGTTTATGTGCACGCTCGGTCTAAAGTTAAAATACATTTTGAACATTTTCCTTTTGCAATATAATGACCTTTTTTTGTAGTCGATTTTCATCCAAAACATTTTTATTATATTTAATTAAATTTTAATGGCATTCATATAAAAAAAAAGAATATTTAAAAACTCTATCCTTTTTACTTGTATAACTATTAATGCACTATAAACTTTTAAAATACCCTTTTTTCGTAGAAGTTATAAAGTTATGGAATATTTTGTTAGTAATTATAAGACTCGCAAAAACTTCAATTTTTTTTAAAACTTTAATAAAAATACACTGTGTTTGTGATAACTGATATGGTATTTATTTCCGCTTAAAAGCGTTATAATGTTATGTCTTAATTTTGAACCGTGTATCTTGTTTACTTTAATTTTACACTTAAATTACTTAATTTTTTTTCATGACATTGTTTATTTTAGTCTTATGTAATCTATTTTGTATGATTAACCTCTTTTCCTACTAAAACTATGTTTATATATTTTCCATAGACAGAGAGGTTGTTTGATGGAGATTGCCTTTTTTATCGATAAGACCGCCTTAGTGTACTCCGAACTACATTCTTATGGTGCTAATAATACTGATTTGTATTTACTTTGATATAAGTTTGTTTGTGCAAAGTATAGACTTCATTCATTATATTCTTTAAAATGTTGTACCTGAGTCAATGATTGCTTCGTAAGTTTTCTCCAGTAAACCTCTTACAGTAGGTTCCATAGACTGCACAAGTTTGTAATCAAATCCGAAAAAATCCGCATCAAATTTATCCAAGTCATTCATTTTTCCCAAATAATGAGGAATCTCGGGATCAAACCATTCCCATCTTAGGTCATCATTACTTATTAAATTCACCTGGAAAAGAAGGTGTACAAGGAATTAGCGATTATTTTTGCAGCTTGCAGCTGTGTTCGTAAATTGCAGGAAATATTGAAAAGCAACTGTAAGTCTTATGCTTTGTGACAAACTGATATTAAATTAAAACAAAGACAGCTTTAGAAGATTAATGACTTGAAAAAAACACGTTATTGGACCTAACTTTAAAATAAGGAAATGCTATGCTTCTGCTATGGGTGTCAATACAACAATGGTATTATAGGTTTGTTAAACTTAAAGTTACAAAAATATAAACGTTCGTGATAATCACAATAGTGACTTTTCCCTTTTGGTGATTTAATTTAAAACAAGTTTTTTGTCCGCTGTCTGACCCTTTATATCCTTAGATTTTTCATATAGATTTTGAAGTGGTCTTCTTAATAGATTTAGAAGGAAATTTTATATGTATTATCACAAAGAAGCTTGTACACCCGTGCAAAGCTGGGATGAGCTGCTACTTTAAGATTTAATAAGCTTTAGTCACTGGTCCAGTATGCTCAACTGTGATGGTTTAAAAATAATAATTACAAGTAATACAAACCTATTTTTGTCAGGTTTGTTCAGAATTAAGCACAAACCTATATAATAATACCCATATTTTTTGTTTTTCTTATGGCAAAAGACAGCGAACAAGCTCGCGGCTCCCCTGATGATATCAGCCTATTGACACCATAGGTATTGCAGATGCATCGGTTTCTTGTAGCCGATGTGTTAGGCCAATTGCACAAGTCTACCGTACCTTTCGGTCCGTAACCTGACAATGTCATTATAGCGGCATTAATAGGTAAGGCGGTAGATCCTTACTCGGACAAGGTGCTGCACAGTAAGTACTATGTGTGGTCTTGTTGTTAATGACCCGATTGTCTAATCAACATAGAGGACCCGGACTAACACGCGGTAAAATTATAACACCTTTCTGTTATTATCGGATTATACATTTTGAAAACTTACCTTGTTGTGCAAACTTTCTTGCAATTCTTTTAAGGAATCACATTTTGGATAATATCCCGCTATTCCAGATATAACAACTTCTTCACCAGGAGCAGGGTGCGAAAACTGGTAACCAGTCTCTAATCGCCTTTTGATGGGTGCCATTTTGAATATCTGCGAATATCTGTGACTATAGTAAAAGTGACTAGTATTCGACCTTTTTTTTACTTTGTTCTTGATTTCCCTACTCCTTTTTGGACTTTGAAGAATATAGCCTACATCTTAAGATTTTTGACAGTTACTACAGGAAGGTGAAGGAATATTATTTTATTATTACATTATGGTGACTATTTAATAATACTATTAAATTAGTCGCCATGGGATCTGAGTTTGCTTTGTACGAATCTCAGTTTGAAAGGTAAAAGTAGTTGGTAACTATCCATGCGTTACGTAACGTTGATTAAAAAATAAACGAATTACTTTAATAATACGGAAGGGCAAAGAGACAGACGAAACATTGGACAAAGCAGATTATCAATGTAAATGTGGATGGATGAAGATACCCGGGTACACATTCGATTCCAATTTCAAATTAACGAAATATCAAGATTAAGGAGTTTAGCACCCGAGAAATCCCGAAGGTAAGTCAACCGCAACCCGCATTGTTATACTCGGCGTTGGTCTAGTTCATATCTAGGTGTACTCAGTTAGGCAGGACAGCTCTTTATACCCATTTCTTCCAAGTTTGCAAAGCGGAAATACGGCCTCACATGAATTACTGTTCTCAACTCTGGGAAGTATCTGGTCCTTTCTTTTGACGACATCCGACGTTGTTTGTTAATTGTCGTTGCGATAGATGTTGGATGTCCCAGTTTTTTTCATCGCATACAAAATTAGGAATTCTCTGAGGAGATGTCTCTGCCGCTGAGTTTCATCTTCAAACATCGCGTCAAAGTCTGAGGTATTATACCCATCACCTTGATGCGTGATGGTCCACTAACGTGCAATTCCGTAGATATTTTTCATCTCGCACAAAATGTTTGAGGAACTAGTTATCATGGGCGGATTTTTCAAAGGAACACGACTTAGGAACCTTCAAGAAAGAAGTGTTCCTAAGTCCATTCCTTGAAGGTAAACAATGCATCTATGTGCCAGAAGTATTCTGCTACGAACATTTGTGGGCGTCGGAGATCACTTTTCATCAGTTATGGACATGAATTTTCAATAAAAAAATGGTTTTACAATTCAGCGTACAAAAATCAGTAAGTTACGTAATAAAAATATTTTTTTTTGTTTAGGTTTTTCCTTTTTGTCACTAAAATAAAAAAACATGTAGTTGTGGGGTTGCAAAATCGGTATAGCATGCGGCCTCTCTAACAGCTAGCGGCGGGCCTGATTACCACAAGGAGTTGAATTTTGAGACTGTTTTATCTTTGGGCGTAAATCAGATATGAGCAATTAATATTAATGAAACTTTGATTTTAAGACTAGATTTCCACACTCTAAAGAGTAATTTACTAAATAGCGTTAGTTATTCATACTTACATGAGCAAAAGTGTAATAAAACAAGCTGTTTAGATCACACCTCACAACCGTTTCAAAGAAGAAATTGACTACAATAACATATTATAATAAATAAATTATGCATTATAAATTAATCATTAAAACGTGACGCAAAAGAAACCGCAATTGAAAACAGGTGCTTTTTTTAAAATATATCAAGTCATGCATTTTGTGATTGGAGGAAATTAATTTGAAGTTTCAAGCTTTTAGAAATTGTCGTGCAATATTTGAAAGTAAATCATAACGTAAAACACGTTACATTTAATTTAGTGAAATAAACAAAAAGATTATTCTTCAAATTTCTAAAATTCCGAGTATTTTGATAATGCCTTATTCGAAAAATGACAAATTCGTAAAAAGACTAATTTTTAAAATATTTTTTTTTAAATCAATTTTCATAACTTAAACCAGTAACACCCCCTGCTATTTATTTTTTAATATTTTCAATGTACAAAATTGACCCTTCTACAGATTTATTATATGTATAGATTTAAACAGTTTTAAATACCATGGTATGCATAAGCTTAGTAGCAAGCACATCCTGTGTCTCTGTAGCTGCAGTATATTTCTAAGGAGGAATATCTCAACTCGACTGTATTTGTGAAATTTTTGTATGTTATTGCACATTTACTCGGCCAATACCTAGCTAAAAGATTTTGATTGCCTTTTTTAGAAAGAAATGTAATTATGGTATGTGCTATCCGACTAGTGATTTTTGAGTTATACTTATTAGTGCATAAATTTTTCACTTATCTTTTTTTTTATTGTATTATAGGAAGGCAAACCAGCAGACGGATTTCCTGATGGTAAGAAATTCACACCGCCTAGAGACACCAAATATGGTAATGGTGCGTTGCCAACTTGAAGGCCTGATGCATGCCTTGAGCAAAAGTAAGTTTACCGGCTATCTTATCCTCAAAACCGGAACAAATCGACGGCCGGCACTGACGTTATGACGGCAAGATTAGGTAAGGCGGTGCCCGGCGGTGGTACCAATCCGGGTGAGTCTTAAGGAACTTTATAGCATAACGTAAAAATAATGAGAGGAGAGATTGCAACACCTAGTATGTCAACATGTTACTGTAAGGCTCAATATTGTTTTACAGTAATAAATAGACATATACTTTTGGATTGAACTAGGATTTACTAACATTTACAGAGAAATGTTAGGTCAGGTCTTTACGTTTAAGCATTCGTTATGTAGGTACGTGAGCAGTTTGTAAAATCATCTTTATGTGAGATGTCATAAGATTTCAATCGAACTCTTTTCCATCCTTAATCTCACGAGGAAATTTTAAAAATGTAAGTTTCTAGTGCAGATGGATCCATTGCATTTCTTTAAAAAATATGACTAAAAAGGTTTGGACTGCGCTAAACACGTGGCTTTATAATATATAGATTTATTAGACTATGGAGGTGTTTAACAGTGGTACAAGTGACGGCCTAAAATACGCGCGTTTATACAGGGTTACTTTCAAAAAACCAGTCAAATCTTAATATGAGTGTGTAAAGGCTAAAATGATAGTGCATTTCAAATATTAATTGCCAAATTGTAATTTTTACTTTTATGAACATTCATTTAAAATAGTCCCCTTTAATACTTAACTTGTTGTCACGCTACGTCGCACGAAATACGAGCCATGAAGCCGCTAGCCGGCGAAGATGTATAATAATTGAACAATTTTTTTACTTAGAAACCCGAAAGTGTTATTGATTCCCAACCCCCTCTCAAAATTTGGCTGTTCCTTTAAATTTTACCCTGTATTTGTAAAAGTATTTAAAATTACTGAGAAAGGAGACTAGATAACAGCGTTGCGACTTTTTTTAAATCTCGTTAAATATTACCACGTACGATTGGGGATTTTAGAAAATAACTTAATGTTATTTCTGTTACTTTTGATCTGTTTTTTCTTTCCTTAATTAATGGGTGCCTCCTAAGAACTGTTACAACTTTTACAATTTAGTACATCATGGGATTTACAGTTTGATATTTACTGTAACATAGACACATATTATGCAGTATACATACATAGTGTCCACATACATAATAATACATATGAAAGTAATAAGTATTAACTATGTTGAGTGTAAACTATATTTATAGCTCTTAAATAAAAAAAAATCTTTTAGCCTGGACAAAACCAACCTATGTGTAAACTGTGTTATAGTTACGAGTAAGAGAGTCACGTCAGATTGCAAACAGAAGTTATGACGCTTTAGACAAACACACGCATATACAGACACGTCAAACTTATACCCCCCTCTTTTTTAAAGGCGATGCTGCTGGCAACGCAACTTTAAATACTTGGTAACAAGTAAATATTTATATTTTTAAAAATGTCTAAGCTTATCTCTTACTGTATATAAGCTATAAAAATTGGTCAATCGTTCACGAATTTTAACGCTAGATAAGCACATCTTTTATGGCCTGGTTTACGAAAATTAAAAATATTATTGCTATGAATTTAACATATAATCTTTAAACTGACCTCTTATCACCGTAACCTTGCTCTGCGAATGCCACGTTGGAATGATAAAATGTTGCGTCATTTCTTAGCCCGCGGCATATTCTTAAAATAGCATGACCCAGAGGCTTTTATGGTAACATTTTAATCTGTAATAATTTCTAACAAAAGAGTGCTGTTGAATGGGATCTGTAAAGGCTGTTTGGCGCAGGAATATTAAAAATATATTCCTTTATATTGTAACTTGGCGAGCTTCCTCGTATATTGGTTTGAAATATCCGCGCCACCAAACAGTAGTTTAAGTAAAAGTTCGAGTACTTACTAGTCGGTGAAACACGTGTTGCTTTAAATATTTGCTATCACAACACTAATACTAATAATAATCTGAGCACAGTAATACTGCAAAGAAACCGACTTTTTATGTAGGCACTTACGTATCTTCATGTCAAGTCCCTTACCGAGTAGGCAGAGAGTATCGAGTGCAGCGTCGTCACGATACTTATTTTCAAAGACGCCGGTTTCGGGGACTCTTGATACCACCCTTTGGCAAAACCCAATTAATTTAATAGTAAAATGTCAATCTAGGTTTCCCCGAGTGGATGGATATAGGTAATCCATCCACCAAAAACCGGCTCCAATTTCATACGTTATTGTTTTTTCGAAAGGCTCATGATTTCGAGTTGGTCATAAATAAATTTTATCAAAATCCAACTGGTAGTTTTTGAGCTACTTATATTTAACAATGCATAGGTATTTTTAACTTAATTAAAAAAAGAGGTTACATGTACGACTCCTCTATATTTTTTTATGTGTTAATCGATTTGACCGTAATTTCTAAACCGATTTTAAAAATGCTTTTTGTTGAACAGAGCGTATTTCCGAAGTTGTTCCATTGCCACCAAGTCTGGGTCTGATGACAAAATCCAAGAAAATCAAAGAAAATTTTCAATTTTTGTGAACCTATATATAACTTATTTATTTGTTAAAATCGAATTCGGCATTTTGCAGTTTTACTGCTTTTAAGTTTTAGTTTGATAAAAGGTTGCCATTACTATTTTAAATTTCAATATATAAATATAAATATCTAGATAGAAATTAAAATAAAATATCTCTAAATTTTTAACGTACTGTGTAAGTATAAAACTAGTATATTTATTATGGCAGTTCAATTCAAATTTTCTTCTGTTTTTATTAAGTTCTTAGGGAGTTGAACATATTATTACCACATCTACATCTTTGAGAACCAAACAGGTATTATGTACGTGGCCCGTAGGGAAGTGCTATGAAAACTGATTTTCTGTTTTGTACCTACACGATTATGGCGGATCACGCACGTACCACACACACACACACACATACGCGCAAACACACATACACACACACAAACACACACACACACACACACACACACACACACAGTGTAGTAAAATTTTAGTAATGCTCTTTTTCAGTTCGTAACTTAAGTATTTTCGATTTTCGTTCTTTAAACACGGAACACAAAAACTAGCGAAAGTCATAAAAACTGAATTATAAATATAAAGTACATAACATATTTACATCATCGTTCATAAAAGAAGGTTGAGCAAAGTGTAATAAAAACAGAAACAATTTCAAATAGAATGTTTCCGAAGCAAATAAGAAAATAGAAGTCGTAAAAATGCCACGGGAATTGGTCCCCGCCCTAGTAGTTTCAGTCGATACTACGTGTCTGTTCGATATTTGTACCTACTTAGTGCGAGTATGCCTAAGCTGCAATAAAGACTACTGAACCCTGAATTTTAAGTTTGAATGCCAAATTCAGTACCTAATCAATGTCACATAATTAAAATTTTTAATCCATATGTCAATACATCGCATAGAGGTTTTTTAACTGACTTAAAAAAACAGGAGGTTTTCAATTCGACTGCATGTTTTTTTGTATGTTTGTTACGCGATTACTCAGTCAATAGCCAACCAATTTTGATGGTTCTTTTCTAGAAAGATATGTGTATGTATAAAATATTTGTATAAAAATTGCTAATTCGAATTACGCATTAGGCAAAAAAATACGATTGCTTACGTCATTCGATTTAAATTGATACGTCATAACAATCAGACCCACTACGTTCTATTAATTTCTAATTTTGATTTAACATAGCTGCGACGATTTAAGAAATCAAAGCCTATATTTCTTCTGAATAAGCAGCTTTAATTTTAATTTATAATTTTGGATGATATTTATAACATATTGGAAGTCATAAATTGAAAGTAATTTACGAAGTACACAGCCGAATTTTTGATAAAAATATATGATATGGATATATGTGACGGTCAATGGATTACTTTTTATCCTAAGCGCTCAATTGGGCTAAGGGAGACTGCAGAAACACTAGTGAATACTCATGTACCACCTCATTTCATCATCCCTTTCTTTTGATGACGATAAACGTTGTAGTCTTAATAGCGCCCGTTTTTTCCTATAACATTGAACAATAGAATATAATAATATCATGTGAAAATGTATCTGTAACCTTTGCATCAAAACAAAACTTCATCAACAATACAATAACAGGATATTTTGATACATTAAAAATAATTGTCAAAGTATTTTTAAAATAGAATTCTATGCATATTAATTAAGTTCAACTTAAACAGCTATTGCACCACAATATTAATGATTGACGAAATCAAATAAGGCAGTGTGTATACTATTGGAAGTGTAAATGTGTTAAGTGAAGTGAAGTTGGCGATTTGGCGATGTACAGCTTCGACAAGGATTTATGGCACGTGCGCTCGAGGACCCAGTCCGAAGTTGCGGAGGAGAAGTTGGATAATCTACGTAATTTTTATTTATATTTTAACTAAGACACTTTTTTGTTCTTGGTGCATTTTACAGATTAAGAAAAACAAACAGTTAAGAAGTAGCAAGAAGTTTTAGAAAGTTACAAGAATATCATGAATTCGAAAGTTTGTGTGCTACTACGACTTTAATGAAATTAGTCTTCGAAAATATTAAAAATACTATCATCAAATCAAATCCAATCTGGGATCAAACTAGTTCAGTCCCTTTATAATATCTTGAAGCAAGGGTTTACCCCCGCCAAGATTAACAAAGCTGAAGGCACTACCTACAATTTCTCGAGCTAATTTCTCCCTCAAAAGTGTTTGAAACACACCTAATTTTTGATCTATTTATTTCATATAGGATTACGTTATATTATATATTATATTTGGTGAATGGTGCTCTTTTGTAGAATAATCAGGCTTTCGAAAAGGCAGCTCGTTTATGGCAAGCAAAATTCAGTTGACACTAACACCGTGAACTTGACTGTTATTCATCTACAGCGCATTCGGATTTGGAACACCACATTAGACATTTCTTGTGGTAAAGAAGTTGGTATACTTATTTACAGAAGGTACTATCCAAACCTGAGTTTGACAACGCACCGTCATTATATTTGCAAAGAAACTCTACAAATAACACTTGTACTTTTCTACAACACACAGTTTACAATAAAATACAATACATATATGGAAAAGTACACGTGTTATTTGGAAAGTATGTATACAATGGAATTCCACCGAGTACCGACACTGAAAAGTATAAAGTAAAGAAATTCTCTGGTAATATAATAAATGTTAAGGCTTCATAATTTAAAATAATTACTTCTTATCTTATTTTAATTTCTTATAAAGCACCATATGGAAAACCCATTTAACGTGAAGCTCACGCCGACGGCGGTTAGGCTCTGGATGACGGTGGAATAAATGAGTCTATTGTTCCAATAATGTGAATACATTTGTCACTACCTGTATGCTCCGCCCCTTCCTTATATCTTTTAATTAAAAAAACTACTACACAAGGACTTCAAGAGCATCGCACTTCTTGTTTTACCTCACAGTGAAATGTTAAATTTGTAAAGGATGTCTACTTCATATAAGTTTTTATTATTACTTGCTTTAATGTTTGCCATATCTATAATATAAAAATGAATCGTTAAATGTGTTGGTAAGCGCATAACTTCCTATCTTTTTTTTATTGTGTTAGTTATCATCAGGAGAGGGTTCTTCTAAAAATTTGCAAGGAAAATGGGAAAAATGATACTTAATATTTCCCATACTGAACGGGTAGAACAAAGTTCGCCGGGACAGCTAGTTAATAAATAAAGACCAAAGTACTCTAAGGTTTAAGTTGACATATGTACACAGGTATACTCTGTAGTTTATTAAACCGACTAAAATCGTAACTTATCCGTCGAGTACCTAAGTTTATGTTTATTTATAAGAAGTTCTACGAGTATGTATCCGAACTTCTGAAACTGAGTTAAATTATTGGTCACTAAAAGTAGTGGTTGTACATTTTTATGATAATAATTTGAAGATTATAAAATGACAAAAGACGGCTAAGGTACTTAAAAATTGAAAATGAAAATGAAATTTATTTGTTTGCGGGATATGTGTGTTTAAATTTAAATAATTACTTTGTTATTTTTTTTTTAATTTTAATTACAACAAAATAAATAAAGACCATATATTAGTCCCGAGAAAAAATCCTTCATGTTTAGAAAATATATCTTCTACTTTTTATGTGTACAACCAATGTTAAATTTGTTTCGTACCTATTTGCATAAGAAGGCAAAAATGTTTGTTTTCCAAACGTACATGTAAAATAAAATAATAACAATAAACGATTTATTTTTTTACAGTGTTACCAACACATTTATATTTTATTTTTTCTCAATAATTGGAATTGGAATGACAAAAGTACGAATATGACATTTTACATCAATGTAAATTTAATAAAAAGCTCTGTAAATGCGACTTGTGTTTTGAATGCACTTGAAACATTTAGAGAGGACTTTTTATCTCTTGTACAAAGTCGTTTTTCTACTTTTTTTCATTTCGAATTTTACATATATTTTTAAAAAAAAATCGAACTTGGGAATATTGAAATTAGTAGCGTGATTTATGATTATTTACTCTCGAGTGTACCTAACGGTGAATTATCATAAGACACGCGATTAAAATCTCATTGTTTTAATTAGCAAGGTAATATAAGATTAGATAAAACAATATCAATTATTCCATCGTCATTTTACATAGTTATAAACACAAATATACTAATTAATTAAAAAACAATTGCTCATTTAGAAGAGCAAAATTATTTAATTGTTTAATGAATAGGTTTTAACTTAAAAGATTTTTTTACTGTTTTTGCGTTTGTGTTTAAATTATCCTTGTGTTTAAATTAAAAATAAATATAAATAAGGGTGTGTCAAGTTTTTAGATGTTGATATATAATATTTTTGCGTTTCTTGCGTTTGCATTATAAAT
>DVZK01000517.1:0-11724 GCA_018236665.1 Calephelis perditalis | reverse complement strand
TCGGGATTGGATATGTGCCCGGTTGGCGATAGGCTTACCACCTATCACATTGTGGGACTTAGTGTCTTCGGCTAGTCATGGTTGAAACTCTGCTTGCCTGCCTCTTCAAGGCGTGGGCGTGAAGATACTTTTGGCTAGGAATTGTTACGATCCTTACTTGAGCTTATTTAAAATTGACAATGTAATATGTAAATGTTTGTCGTCTGGTGTTTGTGTGAGTTTTTGTTTTAGTACTTACCTTCCTTTTTTATACTTGTTACGATTTCGATTCGAAAGTAGGTAAGTCAAGATTTCGAATTAATCCTAGATAAATTCTATCACGTCCGACTAATTTTTGAGTTACTTTTAATAATTCATTAATTTTGACATTCACCTAGCCTCTGTGGTCTAGCGGTCGGGTGTTGGCCATTTTCTTTTGATGTGTCAAACTTGAAATGTGTTTTTTTTCCATTTTATAATAAAAAATAACGTTGCCCAGGATGACCATCTATCATATTGTGGGATTTACTGTCTTGGGCTAGTGGTGGGTGCCCTAATTATCCCTACCAACCTCTTCGTGGATGAGGACACTTTGATGTACCAAGATGACGACGAAATTTCTAGTCGGGACTTGAAATTTCCATGCGATCAGTACAGAATTATAACCTATTTTTCGAAAAACTTATTTTTAAATTCGGTAACATTTTTACGTTCGGTAACATTAGAGTCTGCTATATTCAGTTTTCTATCTCAGTTAAATAACTTCAAAAACTCCCTCTTGGGTTCAGATGCCATAAATTAGGTCAAATTTTGAAATTATGTTGTTTTAAATATACATTTATTTTTAATTTTAAGATTTTAACTTAATCGGTCCATCCATTTAGATGTGAAGATTAAGAGAAATAGGGATTCATTTCTTGTACATGATATTATAGATATTATTCAAAAGTGGTGTCAAGACTCTCCGAAACCGGCGTATTTGATGAAAAAGTTAATGAACGTAAAGAAGCCAGACAGGTTTGGCAGAATCATGAGGATTGACAGTCGATACTCTCTGCCCATCACGTAAGGCGTAAAGATATATACGTGAACGTTATGTATATTGTAGATTGAAAGAAATACACGTTACATATTATTTTACTCACGCCTCTGTGGCCTTCATGCGGTCCCGGGTTCGATTCCCAGATCGGGCAATAGAAAGAAAATGTGTTTCTTTTTAATTTTCCAATAGAAAAAAAGTTGTTCTAGATTGGATATGTGTCCGGTTGGCAATAGGCTTGCTATATATCACATTGTGGGACTTAGTGTCTTCAGCTAGTCGTGTGTGCCCTAGTTGTGCCACTGCCTACCTCTTTGAGGATATGGGCGTAAAGGTACTTTTTATTTCATTAACCATAAACACGGCACTTTGCGCAAACTTACTGGCTTCTAACACAACAATAGCTAGCATCAAAGTTACGTAAATCGCAAAAGTTTACCATTGATAAAGGTGTACTTCAAGATAATGGGTTATCGTCAACAATGATGAAAATATTGTCAAAATCTAGCAATCCAACGTTAATAAAATAAACGCTAAAATTTTAGTGTAGTCATGACAAGCAAAGACAAAAAGCTTAACGTAAGCAAAAAGTTTACTAATAATTTTGGGTCGTAAATTGGTAATTCCCTCCCTCCCTTTTAGTCGCTTCTTACGAGAGACAGAGGATACCGTAGCCCTTTTCGTCACCCGGTATTACAAGGCCCCTCAACGGGTACCTACACCCCACTAGTTTCCATTATATGTCTGTTTTGTCATTTGTTTATTTGACATTCTTTTTACATCACCAAACAAACGGTGCATTCTTTCTCAGATTTTTATGATAATGATAAGTACTTTCTCTCTTATCTTGCATTTGCGCATGTGATTAGCCACACTACCACAGTTTATCCCTAGCGCTCTTATTTGGACAGCATTTATTTTTGTATCATTCATATATTACATTTACCTTTCGTGATTTTTCAGACGCACCCAACACTTGCTCGCTACTGTGAACTTGCGTTGGGATAATTGGAGTTTACTCCTTAAGAAACGATTTGAGTTATAAGGCCCGGTACGGAATTTTTTTGATGAGTAAAATCAAGTGTAACACAAGAAGTTGAGGCGTTAGGCGAGGCGTAGAAAGAGACAACATATATATCTGTAGGATTGAACGTGTAAAAGAATGAGATGGAATACATTACACAGCGTATCTCAATCTCGGGATCTCCTCCTGCGCGATTCTTCGTAGTCTTCGTGCATTAGGAGTCGCTATCTATCAAAATACTGACTATATGGATCACACTTCTAATGTCTGCGATGATACTAATTTAAGAAGAATTAACCACTAAATCTGCTGTAGGAGACATGTGTGCTGCAAGATACATTTCGTAAGGAGTAAAATCCAATCGTGCGTTGTAGCTGACACACACACACACTTTTTTTTAATTTAAGTTTCATTTATAAATTTTCCACATTCACGGGGCATGGTCACTTAGTTTAGATTCGGGTTATCTAGATCTTAGTGTTTATAAATAATCTTTGTATACAAATGTATCCCCATTTCGAGTGGTCATGACGTCATGCCTAAACAAGCAGACGGATTATGCTATTTTTTTTTCCTTGAGGTCCCGGGTTCGATCTCCGGGTCGGAAAACAAAAACATTAATTCTTTAAAAATAAATAGTGATTTTCGGGATTGAATTTCCACCTACCTGCCTACCAATTCGGAAATGTGGGCATGAAGATACTTTTTCTGTGATATTTATTGTCAAATGGATAAAAAAATCTTACAAAAAGAAAAACTGAAAAAAATTGCAAAGAAAATAACGCTTCAGAAAAAGGTTTCCGTACACAAAGAAATACTAGTACAGGGCATGGTGGCGCGTTCGTTTGCAAAATTGTTATAATTCACATTTTTTTTGTAAAAGCCGGGAGGTATCCCTGATTATAAAAGTGTAAGATGACACTTGATAACTATTGATGTTGTTGTTTAAACAACGAAAAATTAAAAAAGCAAGAAAAAATGCATTTTTTGCAATTAATTTTTTTTTTATATTCTTTGCAATATTTTGAATGAAAAAAGTCTTTTCACTCATTATCGTATCTCTAACCCATTAATTGTTAAGATTTTTTTAAAATTGAAAATCACCAAAAATTCTGATTTTCTCGAATTAAATAATATACCATAAAAATTAAAATGCTATAATTTTTCATTTTTATCAAATATTTAAACTATACTAAACAAAGTAACTTAAGTAGATTTGAAAATTTTTATTTTGTTATATGTTTTATTTACGTTATAACAATACGTAATTTGGTTTGGTAAAATCCAGGTTAATTCGATAGTGTGATTTTTCTGAAGATTTGAAATATATTTATATGGATATGTCTCTGTTTTAAAAAACATTATGTAATAAATGAATGTAACATTTTAGTAAGCTGTGAGTATGTTAGTCACGTCAGTTACATTTTCCACCTCAATTAAGCCTCATTTGCTTGTCTTTATTAAGTAAGGTAGAAAGTTCTTACTCGTATCAGAATCATGTAATTTCATCGTGTCCTGTAGAAAACTTGCTAAAGAAGGGTTTTACAATAAAGACGACCCGTTCTTCTCTATCTCCTGACTGGCTAGGGTTGGAAACGATGGTAGTGTACGGCGGAAATAATTTAAACTAATTTATTTTTAACATTATTTGTACGAAATTCGTGATTAAATGAATAAAAAAATATACAAATATATTATTATCATTTTTATAAACATTAATTAAATATTTGCATTCTACAATTTAGTAGAATCTGTTGGTATGCACCTTTGTAACAACTTTTTGGTACATATATTATTCCGGAAATAAACTTTATTTCAGTTGAATGGTCTCATTTCAAAAATTTAGATCCACTGGTAACCGGGAAGGGCATCAAATTCAGATTACAAGATCCCACTCGGGCTATCCCGGAATATTTAAACCATTTGATCGCCTCGTTGGTGGCGTTGATTGGTTAGCGTACACACTTTACTTCACCAACCAAGTAAGGCTCGGATGCAATTTTCGACAGGAGCAGGCATTTGTGTGATGAATATCGATTTCTGTTTTCCTAGTTTGGGGGTTTATTAAATTTGTTGTGGTACATATTTTATAAATAAATACTTCTTTTTATTGGTATCGTTGATTTAAACACCCGTAACCACATGCTTGCAATTAGCTTACTTTGTGGTTACATCAATTTTATAATTTGTCCATGGATATTTATTTATGTATTTCAATAAACTTGGTTGCTGTGAATGTCCTACCAGGTCATCAAAATAGATTTTTTTGTCAAATCGCTTGTTAAACTTACCAACGGTATCAGGTTTTGTAGCCTGCAAGTGCATATATCCACTTTCTTCTATAAGATGGCCAAAAACACTAGATAGTGGATACATTCTGTCTTGCAATTCTGAGTTTACCACTAGGGGAGGGTATATAGCTCCTAGCATTCTAAAGATGGAATTAGAAGGGCTCATTAAAAACGCTACGTTGAGGTGCAATCCTATTGTTTCCTGAAATGATAAGAGGTCAGAATATTATATCTCTTATTCTGATCACGTACGAACTTATAAGACGGTAAGTATTATGCGGAACTTTACCAAGAAAATACACTCTTAAACATCTCTTTTTACATTTTCATTTTTTTAAATTTCACCTACATTATCTGGAAACGTGGCGGTCGTTTGTCGTGTGGTTCCGCAGACATTCCTTGCCTCGTACTATTTTCTAACCAGATGCCGACTTTCAAGAGTAGATTTTTCTCGTTCCTTAATAGTCGATAGCACTTACTTCTGATGTACTCAGTACTAGTTCGTAGGATACCGAGACCACTTACCGTCAATTAATCCATTTCCATTAATAATTTAAGAGCTATAAAATTGTAAGAGCTATAAACTACCGATTTCGCTTTCAATGTGATAGTAAATGAACAAAATGTTAAATATTTTTTCCTGAAATTCCAAAATTAGATTTAAACTTGGTGGCTATGGGACCGCTTTAGAAGTAAGCTTTTTTCAAACAAAAGCAGAATTTTTAAAATGGGTTCAGAGTTCATATACATTAAAAACATAACAGTCAAATATATAACTTCCTCCTTTTTTTAAAGCTATTTTAAAACATTTCGTCTTCGAGCCCTATCAAATGTTTGCTGTCGGTAGGTAGGTTTGAAATGGCTTTTCAAATTTATTTTTGCCGATGTTTAAGAATTTTGAATAATTTTACGCAGTAAATCGTTAACTGATTTGAAACCACTTTACCTGAGGGAACAAAGTTGCCATGGCACTGCCTATGGCAGATCCCCAGTCGCCGCCTTGTATGAAATATTTCTTAAAGCCCAGCCGTTGCATCAGATTCCTAAACACCACGGCCACCTTGTCTGCCCCAAGACCTGGTCTTACTGCACCCTGCCAACAGTGAGTAATTCGTCAAAAATTTTCATTTCTGGACCACTCAATATCTGGAGCTTCAAACAAGTTGGGTGATAGCGTGATACATTAATTGGTGACAAATTTTAGTGGATTTTTTTGCACTACCTTACCCTCTTTTGAAATCATGAAGTCAGTGCTAGATATGGTAGTGCTTCGGTTAGACTATCGAACTGGTAAGCTAAGAAAAAAGACTTATAGTT
This sequence comes from Calephelis perditalis, assembly GCA_018236665.1. Classification (NCBI taxonomy): domain Eukaryota; kingdom Metazoa; phylum Arthropoda; class Insecta; order Lepidoptera; family Riodinidae; genus Calephelis; species Calephelis perditalis. The sequence goes on along the minus strand of DVZK01000517.1, from coordinate 6,074 downwards.
TCGTAACTGTGTTGCATCGAAACAATCCTTTTTTTTCTTCTTTAGTATATTTAGAAAGCGTTTATTTTTTATAGCCATAAAAAACCCGTCGGTTTATTTGCCTTTAAACAATGTACCAAAAAATTAAATTGTGTAGAAAATGTTTACTTTTTATGGACATAAAGAAACCCGTCGGTTTATTTGCCTTCAAACTATGTACACAAAAAAAATTGTACTTTGCAGTTAATTAATATTTCTCCGTTCTTAATGAAGCTAAGATCCATCTAAATCACATCAGCTTTCAAACAAAAAAATCTGTATCGATATTTTAAGTATATTCGTTTAGGAGTTATAACGCTACAGACAGACAAATACACACGAACAGACGCGTTAAACTTACAACAACTTTCTTATTTGAAAAGAGGTCTAAAAAAAAGCATTTGTACCTATAGCAATAATATTGGATGAATGGATGGAATGAATGGATGGTAGTTAGGGAACAATGAATCATAAATAAAGATACTAACACTAGAAAATCCATAACCAGGTATACTAGGTACAATAACTTCAAGAGCGAAGTCTCGGTCCTTGCTGACGGCAGTGAGGAGAGGAATTGCTTCATAAAACTCACGAACAGATCCCGGCCATCCATGGAGGAGCAGCAGGGGGTACACTTTTTTACCAGCTGCTTCTTTGGCCTACAAAAATGTAAATATACGTTATTGGAAAGCACAAAAGCAGAAATTTTCACTCTGCAATTCAGGTGTGCTCGACAGTCTTCGCAGGAGGTAAGAATGCGTCCGGGATCTCGGTTGCCTTTTCGCTAGTAGGCGTTAGGCGGTCGACCGGCAGCGGTCGAGTGACATTCCGTAGTTTTGAATATTCAAGCGCCTCATCTCTTGATGAGTGTAAAGCATAGGTTTGTCACTTTAAAAAAAAGCAAAGGATCTCGTAATTTTACTCTCACTTCAGTTTCAGTTCGGAATACATTGGCGTCCATAATGTGGTCATGTATTTCTTAATATCAGGAATTTTATCTGCTTCATAGGAATGAATGAATTCAATACACACGATGTCGACTGGTAAATAAAAATATTGTTGACTGTTTATTACTTTGACGTAACTTAGCGTTTTAAAAGTGAGCTCGCTTCAATTTTGGTTGGCGTTCTCTATATGTTGTCTGTATTCTCTAAAAAAATTAACAAATATTCTTTAAAAACCCTCAGCGCAAATTTTGTAAAAACGAAGAGAGAAGACACAATTCCAAAGTTTAACTGCATTTCTGTGCTTTAGAAATAAGAATGGATTGAAGGGCTTACAGAATATCTTATGAGCTTTGATCACTATTAACCAATTAAATATTAATTAATTTACATTAACCATTGTTGCAGAGTATCACAAGTCATAACTGTTACTTACGTCTGGCTTGACTCTGATGAAGTGGATATCCAGCCCTTGGATGTTCGTCTTGTACTGCGGGAACTTGTTGAAAAACTTCTGACGTTCACTGCCAAATAGAATAGTCAGTAATGAAAAACGCCCTTTTATAATAAATAAATGTGTATGTGTCTGTGTGTGTGTCTGTATGTGTCTGTGTGTGTGTGTGTGCGTGCTTGTGCGTGTGCGTGTGCGTGTGCGTGTGCGTGTGCGTGTGGGTGTGTGTGTGCGTGTGCGTGTGCGTGTGCGTGTGCGTGCGTGCGTGTGTGTGTGTGTGTGTGTGTGTGTTTATTATAGCAATGAAAAATAGTAAGAACTGTTTTATTATTTTACATTGAATGAATATATTGAGCACCTCGTAGGTCGAGAAGTTAGCGTACACGTCTAACGCCACCTATCAACAGCGAGGTTCGATTTCCGACGAAGCTGGCACTTGTGTGATGAACTCAAGTTGTGGGTTTGGTAGGTCTGTATTTCTGAGTGTGGTAAATTAATAAAATTATTCCAGAATCTATTTAAGTATTAGTATGTAATAGCGTCATTGACAAACACCCATAACACAAGCATATAATTTGCTTCCTTTGGGGTTAGATCCATTTGTATAATTTGTTCAGGGTATAATACATTACAACTAATACTACCTTAGCACCATGTCGGCCCTGGGCTTCTTTCAAGAATGCAACTCAACTGCCTAAACGCCTGGTAGTTCGTAAGATTGTGTTTTTACATCACCATGACTAAAATTAGGTGGTAGGACTCTTCCGTCCAGTAGTCGGGGTTTTTAAGACCCCTTAGCTTATTTTCTCCTCCCATAACATCGGTCCTAGCCACTGTCTTGTGCCATACTGGAAGGTAAGGTCGTCTGTAGACTTGCACACGTGGCTCAGATGTAGAGAGTCTAAGGTAGTCTCTCACCATCAGGAGAGGATTTGCATTTTTAATGTCGTTAATTGTTTACTAATAAAAAACCAAACCTGAATGGGTACTCCTCAGCCCAGTACTTCAGCCAGCCCTCGAGTTGCTTGCTGTTGAACCCGTATTCGAACGCAACACCCTCCAGCGGTGGAGTCAGAGGATGCCGATTCTTCAATCTATCTTTTAGGTCTTTGATCATCTAAAATGTATATGTTTTTGTAATAAGTAATGTACTAAATTTGTAAATACAAAACACATTTGCTTGCTGTCATGTACCTCTATGCAAAAATCTGTCTATAAAATTTTCTTGACCAATCCGTGATACTGATATTGAGGATTTTTTATTTACATAGCTCGTATTATATTAACACTCCAAACAAAGACCTGATGTCTCCTCCAAATATTGCTGACAGTCTCTAATGTACCGGAGTCATTTTGACTTTGTTGATTGACATCACAAGACTCTTTGAAAGAGGGGTTGGAACATTAGAGAATGTCAGCAATATTTGGTAATAATATCAGGTACGAATATAGTAATATAGCTTCAAGCTAACACCACAAGCATAACAAATAGAATGTTTCATAAAATATGCAAATCAAACGCAGTGTTTCATCCATAGATTTACTACATCTATGGTTTCATCTGTGGCGTCCATTTTGAACAAAATGACGAACCTGTGACGCTATTATGGCCGATACTGCGCAACATCGTTCCAAGTACTCGTAGTTAAAATTACGATATTTCTCAAGTTTTACTTAAGAACTGCATGTACACAAAACTGGTGTTGGAATTGTAATAAAATAAGAAAACATCAAAACTAGACCAGAACTCCTCTCCATAAACTTTAATTTGCAAAATTTTTAGTGTTGAAGTTTTTATTTGTTTAATAATACGCAAATGACTGGATATAAGATTTATAATATGGCCGAGTTTATAAATCATAACTATATTAAAAAAAAAAACAACATAGTAGAAGTGGAGATTTTCATTTGAAGAAAATGTGTAATGGTGCATACGATACTGCGGTATAATATGTTTTACACTTTTGGTTTACGAAAACTTACAGTTTGTGAAAACTCGACAGTGAATGGCCTGATGCTGACATCCTGCTTGGTCCTCAACTGTTCAGGTCCCCACCACTCGTTCAGGTCGACCTCGGGAAGTGGTGGAGAGCTTTTGAAGTATAAGAAATATCCTGAAACGGCTACCAGGACTGCAAGAAGCGCAATGGTTGTTCGAGCCATCTAAAAAAAATGTTTGTTGATTGATATTCTCCTAGTTTCAAATTTTAAGAACACTGAAATTCATTGTTATAAATATTATTAAAAATCTATGTATTAATACGTGATGGCAAAAACTTTGGACCCCTTTTTACGAAAATTGCGCGGACGCAGGAGCATAAAATTTGGCACACTATAGTTTATGTGTAGGAGAACGCAATATATTACAATAATAATGCTTATAAAGTACATTAAATCCATAAATTAAACATTACCCACATTACCATGCATTTGACACACACAAACAAATATATTGATGATAACGACAAAAGATCACAGATGGTGCACTAAAAAGTTTGGAAATAAAGTAGTTGGTCTTGAGAAATAAAGATGGTGTTCTTATCAACAAGATATTAAAATTTATTGTGGTCGAATTTCGACCAATGGGCGACCAGTATAATTTATTTTTAAAGCCAAAAATACTGTCAACCCTAAGAAGCTATCATGTTGTCATTTGTACCTATTTTACTTAATAATTGTCTACTTTAAAGGGAGCACACTTTGACCCGTTTCTGTAAATTTGACGTTCATTATGAAAAAATGAGTGTTCGTTTAGGTTCTTTCTTTATGATTTGGTATTTTACATTTTTTGTAACATAATACGTAAAATATATTGTACGTATGTACATTCTGCGTAGTTTGCTCTTTAATTTTATTGAAATGGGGTTTACACATTAGTGAAACAATATCATATTTACTAGTTTTTTGGATATGTTATACAGCGTTATTACGGTTTATAAACATGAATCTTTACGGGCTACATTATACCACTCTACGAATATCGTCTACGGCAGCAAATTTTATTTTTTTCTTAGAAATAATGTAGCCTATGTTCATTACGGACAATATCGTCTTCTTGTAGTAAAAAAGTTTCGATACCTGTTCAATACAAACAAAAATTCAAATCTATCCTCTTTATTATTGGCATATAATATATAGATTATACTTCGTATTATAATTTATATGATTATTACCTCCAAATTTGTATGTAGGTCTGGGGACTCTATGATGTTACTCTAACTGTCTTAGTAATAAACTATGACTAAGATAAGAGTAAAATTAAAGTAAAAGTTTAGTATCCTCACGCCCATATCCCCGAAGAGGTAGGCAGAGGTACTACTAGGGCACCCATGACTAGCCGAAGACACTAAGTCCCACAATGTACCTAATAGGTGGCAAGCCTATTGCCAACCGGGAACATATCCAATCCCGGGGAACATTTTTTTTATTAGAAATTTGGATTTGTTGCCCGACCCGGGACTCGAACCCGGACCTCTTGCAGTCAAGTTAAACACCTGAACCGCTAGACCACAGAGGCGAATTAAATTAATATTACAGTCTACATAACAATGTAACAAAGACTAATATTTATTATTAAAAGAGAAAAAGTTTGAATTGTTACTAAAAACTGTTAATAAAATAAACACCGAAATGACAAATAAAAGTTTATTGTTGAAAATCACGCATTTAATAAGTACGAGCAGGTACCTCCATCTGGCAAACTGGGCGTAACTTGAAGTTTGTAAATAAAAAAAGATGATTTCTACCAGAAATGTCTGTTTTTATAGTCAAAGTAACCCAAAAAATATTTAGTAGATCTTAAATCCTAAAGAATAGATTTTCGACATAAAATGAGGGGGTTTCATAGTAATTCCGTTTGACTTCCTCAGTTTAACTTTGACTTCCGATTTTTTTCATAATTTAATTAAAAATAATTGTTTTTATTTAATTAATCGAAATAACTATCTTAACTTAACTTTAAAATAACTTTTTTTAATCGAAATAATGAAGAAAACTGACATCCCCGTTTTTCAAGTTGTTTTTCGTTCACACACACACACTCACACTCAAAGACACGTCAGACTTATAACACAATAAAATAACGTTAGCCGGGATACTACAAGTGTCCAGATAAAGACAGGGTTGCCACCTCTCATATTCCTGGTACCTGAAGATACCCACTAAGTATATTCAGGTACTCGTCGTTGCCCCGGTTATACGTCGCCTACTCTTAGGGGATACGAGCGCGGGGCTGCTTACTGAATGAAAAACAAATATGGAATGTTTTAGGTCTCCTTACTCACTGAACGTGTGAAGTCCATAACGTTCTGCGAGTGCGTTTTACAGATACTAAACTTTAACTATAATTTTAGGTTCCATTCAGTATGGTACCCGATTTAAGAGATTGCACACGAGAAAGAACCGGTTACTCTATCCAGGTCATACTCGAATTTGCCATTACTTTTACTAGGTGTTAGAGTTTGGCAGCGACTCGCCCGGATTGGTACCACCGCCTTACCTATTCCTGCCGCCATAGCGTCATCACGTGTTCCGGTTCAGAGGGTAAGGTAGCCGGTAAACTTACTTTTGCTCGAGGTCTAACATCCCAACCTCAGGTTGGCAACGCACCATTACCACCTTTGGTGTCTCTAGGCGGCGTGAATTTCTTACCATCAGGAAAT
>DVZK01000516.1:0-11727 GCA_018236665.1 Calephelis perditalis | reverse complement strand
GAATCAAAATCAGCAAAAATGGCATAATAAGCATCGTAACGACTTATTTTAAATAGAAAATATATCAGGGATGAGCAAAGCAAATCAACAAATATATTTAGTATTCTACACGGTTGTAACCATTGGTTTGCATCCGTATGTACCGTAGATTAAGATCAAATTTACTAATAATTTTGAAAGGGAACAAAGTTTTCTCCTAGTTTACCTTTGTTGGAAAGTGTTTTTACAAACCCCTAGAACGATTTTAAACCTAAACAATAAACGATAATCATCTGTAAGCACTGGTATTAGAAATATTCTCCAAGAACTCAGATAAAATATCTTAGAAAATTCAATCAACATAGAATCATTGGACCAACTACTAGAGATGCCGAAGACCACTCAAAGTTGAAAACAGTAGGATCAAATCTTCCTTCGCAACGTGATGTATAACTGGGAATAACAATAGGGTAGTAATGACAAAATTAGAATTCCCTGGCGTGAAGATACTTATATCTATTTGTAGACACAACGTGATATTAAACGTGGAGATTTGCCCATGTGGATATGATAAATAGGCTAATCAAACAAAAATCAACATTAGAATTGTGAAGACGCGACACAATTTTGTTATAACCATATGTTTTTTTTTTATTATGTCGATATATAGTGATATGAATAATTATTTTATTTTATTACAGGCTTCAAGAAATATGATGTTCGATTCAAAACACAAATGGCTAATCGTAGATAATGACATTAGTATTTATAGCAAAGACCAAAATGTAGAAATGAGTGATGATTCAATTAGAAATCATTCAAACTCAACAGATGAATTTTTGAAGGATTTGCTAACCTATAATAGTACAAGATTAAATGATGTAAGAAAACACGCCACACGTTCATTTAATCGAAAAAATGAAACATTTGGGCTAAGTCAACCACTATTCGATTTATTTCAGGATCAGAACATGTCTGTTGACGCAGACATTACTGTCGCTAAGCTCACAGGTATTGATTAATAATTTCCATCAATGTTTTGTTCAAAACTGTATTTAATGAAGCTATTGAATTTCCGATTCGACCGGATGTCGCTGAAACAAGGTTGTGTCAGATTTCTTGTAAATGTGTCTATCTAATACCAAAATCGTAAAAGATTAAAGTCCTTATAAAACACTTTAACGGCTAAACATTGAACTGTTTTCCATAAAACTTGATATAAAAATTGTTGAAGATCTAGAGCAATGCAAGCTAATTTTTAATGCAATTGCCGAAACAATTCTGGTGGTAAAATGAGGCTTGTCCCAATCTCTCTGGAGACTGTAGACAACAACCAGGTAAATATATTTAACATTTAATAATAGTTTTAGGTCGCTACGAATTGTACGAAGTTTACAATTTTGGTAAGCTGCAGGGAGGAACATTTGTTGTGGAAAATACAGGATCATACGACACATCAGAAGGTATTTTAATGAAAATTTATGAAATTTGGACTAGAGGGCTATTTGATGAAAAATGAGTCACCACTGCCCATAGACATCTGTAACAGAAAAAGATGCGGATGTGATGCAGGCCTTTAAAAAGTTTATTAAAACGCCTCTTAAAAATCAGATATTTCTTGGAAACATAGTTTGATATAGAATATTTCAAAATTTGACTGTACGTTTTAAGAAACTTTATGCAAAGCAAGCAATCGTAGACGTCCATCCAACAGGATGGTGCGCTTCGAAAGCCTGTGTAGTACAAGATCGAAATGTTACAAGAGTCACTATTTTAACAAGTTATTTATAATATTTAAAAGATCATTTTATTTTTCCCAAAAGCTTTTGATATTAACGAGATCGATTTTGTACAATTATTTACAATAATATAAATGTAGTGTAATTAATATTTGTATTTATTAATTGTAATTAATAAATGAAAACTCTTCCGATGGTAAAAGACAACCGTCACCTATAGTCACTCTAGATGTTAATGTCTCGATATCCTATTGCATGAATCTTAGCCAGAGATGCTGATTTACACCTTCAGCACGAACCACGACATGAAAACGATGGCACTAATCTGGACAATAGTTAAGAACTACAAGTTTACAAAAAATATAAAAGTGTTTATTTTTTTCACGCTTCGAAAGGTATAAACATACCCAAAGATTTCAAATATTTCAGACGATGGAATTTTAAAATGCTACAGTTAAGAATGATCACTGTGGTGAGTGTTGGAAAATTTTCTTTATTTTTTATTTTCGAACCCTTATGATATGGTTAATAGTTTAGATAGAGAAATATATTTACAAAATTCCAGACCATCAAAACAATCGCTTGTCAAGATTATCCATAACTGTTTATATGAAAAAAAGGGGTGAATGTGTAAGAAGCTTGTCAGGTCTGCAGCAAATGCGTCTTTTAGCATTCAATTCTCTCAGTTTGCCACATGCAGAACTTACAAGAAAGAAGCATATCTATTTTAAAATTTTTTAGATTCAAGAACGGTTTTAACGACAGTTGTTCATATAAATATGTAATTAGTAGTATGTATATTGTAAATATTATTATTGAAAAAAGACAAGCCCGCTGAGTTTCTTTCGCTGGATCTTCTCAGTGTGAGACCGCGATTCCGATCCGGTGGTAGTTTAAAAAAATGTCGACGCGCACAAACACCACTTGTATGGTTCATGTGAATAAAGATTATTCTGATTCTGATTCTAATGTACATTTTTTTTATCAATAAAAGCCGGGTTTGTTACAAAACTTATAACTCGAGTACAATTAAATGGTAAATGTTAATATTTTTTGGATTCGTCTCAACCCCTAGTACGTAACAAACTAGTTATTAAACATATGAAAACTTAAAATGAATAAAAAATATACATGCGGTACAAAGTACGCCGAGACAACAAAAATAAGAATATAACGATAAGAAAGAAATGAAAAAAAAAGAATTACCTATTAATACAATTTCTGAAGAACAAAAAAGTCACACACATACGACTGGGCAAGTTGAAACAATTGCAAAAAATATTTAGTGAAAATTATGTTTAAATTTAATATCGGCCACGTTGCTAGTAAAGTTTTCAGAGGTGAGGAGAGGAGAGAGGTACCTACATACTAGGGACATTGGTAATTGGTTCTACCAGAGATTAGTAAATATAATTGTCTTTGGTTCTACTTTGCTGGTTTGGTTCTCTAGATTGTGTTTGGTTAGTACGTAAGTTGGCCCGCTAGATGGTGTTGGGTTGATAAGTTGGTTCGATCGTTATGGTTGGTGCAGTCATCATTATCTTCATCATCAGAGTTTGGTGAATGCTTATACTTTTCAGTGTTTTAAACAAATACATTCAAAATACATAGACTTAGTCATATTTAAATATGGTTGTTAGTCAATACTAATGCATAATAATTTGTCAGTGTCACTAATAACCATTTTACAGAAAAATACTTTGCGTTAAGGATTTTATTTTCAATGAAATTGTGTAATTTTCCAGAGTGTTAAATAGCTGTTTATTATAATGAGGAGTTTTTATAAGAACAATAGAAGTGAAAACAAGTGTGTCTTTATTATTACAGAGCACACCAGCAGACTTTTCTCTTAATATCGACGCTTATAAAGACTAAAAATGTAACGGGTGTATCGCTATAGTATATAGCTGAAATCTTAGGTCACGTGTACTTTTTTATGTGAAAGGTCAGCGCTGATTGTGCGACTGATGGCCTGATGGTAAGAGATGATCGTCGCCTACAAACACCATATATGTTAGGTACAGTTCTGTTCTGTGATGCCTTGATGTGATCTATATGTCGGTTATCGTGGTATATAAGTCTAACAGCTACCTTATACTTCAGCTCAGGACACGCCAATGACAAGCAATGATGTTATGGTAGCAGGAATATTTGATTGGATAGGAATAGTCCCGATCCCAGCTGCTGCACTCTACTATAAGCTTAAGCTATGGGTGCTACACAAAGATACAAAATACACCAAAATAAATAAATACTTTAATAAGTATAATAAACACCCAGACTCGGAAATATAGATATCGATGGATGCTAGACAACGATACAAAACACACCAAAATAAATAAATATCGTAATTATTTATTACGGAAATACAGACACCGATGACAATAAATAATTACGACATCAAATTAATATTTTGGTGTATTTTGTATCGTTGCCTGTATTTCGGGGTCTGGTTGTTATGTATAATAAACACCCCGACCCGGAAATACTCACATCGATGTTCAATCACACAAATGCAAACTATGGGGAATCAAATCCGAGACTCGTAGATGGTAGTAGAGCTAAATTTTACACCTTCTTGCATCAAGGCAGTGTTTTAAAAAACTATGTAATTTAATTTTAAAACATCAATTTGGTTATATGTATTTAAAGTCACGAAATATGCTTGGAATTCTATGAACAGCCAAGAAAAGCTTAGCATAAAAAAGCAGGACCCCCTTCGCCTTGAACTTAGCTTGAATTCTATGGTATATTATGGTTTCTATTGCCACAAATGTTTCAAACACATTCCTTTAGTCATCTAGCCATGACAAATTAAACCACATAATCGATAAACAAAGCCAGATTCTCTGGCAAGCGCCCTACTGTTCTTTACAACCTCATCATTTCTTTCTTATTATCTGAAAGAAACCACTAAGCATCACTATTTAGAATTTCTTTACAAATGAACGATTTACAGCCAAATTGTAAGACATGACCCATGGGGACCAAACCACATTAATAAAGATGAAACAATACGTGTTTAGAGTTTTACAGCACCCATATTTCAGTTAAAGGTGTTTTAGAATTGTAAAACGATCATGGAACTGCCTTGTTTGGCTTGAGCAGAGATTCTCAATCTTTTGTGTACTTTATTGCACTTAAAGAAAAACGAACAATAACAGCTGCACAATAGAGCAGTATCTGTAGGTTAAGATTATCTTTTCCATAAAAGATAATTTCAAGCTGGTCTAAAGAGTAATCTGACAAACCATGAAGATTGATTATTGTAACTCTCTATAGTTATATATATATTACTAGCTGTTACGGCAAACTTCGTTCCACCCGTTCAGTTTCGTATGGAAAAAATTAAAATGTTATTTTCCTAGTTTTCTCGATGTTGAACGTATAAAATGTACCTTTTAAACCTTTTGTCTTTTTCCTGGTTCTAAGCCTGGTTCTCCCTGTCAATTTTTAGCCAAGTCGATTTTAAGCCGTTATTGAGTTATAAATAGTGTTACTAGCACGACTTTCTTTTATACATACATATATAGATAAATCATACACTACACACTAACTTAAAAGTAAAGTACTGAAAAAAATGTGACAACTTTCCAAGGACTCACTTTAAAAGCTGGAGACGTTTATACATCATCAATATCTATAAAACCTGATACTTGAATCAAGAGAGTGTAAGAACAGCGACATGGATTAATCAAGCCTTTAGGCAAAATATGTAATGTTTAGTTTCCGTCGTAAAAAAAATTAAACATTCAAAGAAATAAATATTTATGTGGAATTAGACTGAAAATTATTTTAAATTTATCTTAAATTTTAAATATATATTTATCCATTTTTTTATACGAAATGTACAAAAACCCTTATTATTTCTATGAGCTTAAAAAGCAGAAACAAAAAATGCGGTCTTACTCAGTTTCAGAAAAAGACCTACGCTGTAAAGTTTGGGAAGCAATGGGCTACTTCGTTGCAAGGCTGGACAAAAAGCGCAACACATTCAATAGATTTGGCACGCTTTGCCCGCTGCGGTCGCTGCGCCATTATATCTCGTGATGAATGTGCGGAAGTCGAATCTGAATCCCTTACAACTTAATAATAACGATAAACACCGGTCCCCTATTTAAATAAATGTTTCGCAACATTAACGCGAACGTTTTGGTAAGCTGCGTTTGTATAACGTGGATTAGCGAATGTTTGACAAACTTATTTGATGTGTTGACATTGATTAATTGGTGTTTCAGTCAATATTGCATTGTAAAATAAACAGCATTTCTAGTCCGAGTATACAAACATTGTAGTTGATTTCTTTTATGACTAAACATAATTCATTTTCTTATCGCTACTCATAAAATATAAACATACATACACACGTTGGTATATTTATAAATGGCTAGCTGACTGGCAAACTTCGTATTCTTAAAAATTAACAGTTACTAAATAATATTTGACGCTCCGATAGTAGCGTAGTCTTCCGGATCCAAGTAAAACATTCCAAAATGAACGACTACTTAGCAAATTGTGAATCTAAACCATTATTGAATCCCCTTGAATACACGCAAAAATCATTAAAATAGCTCCAAAATTTGACTTTCTATACAGTAACCTATTTTCTACGATGTAACTACTTTTTGCAATTAAGATCTATTTTAAAACGTTGTTAAAGATAAAACATATGTTTCTTGTATGTGACCTGTTTCTGTTTCTAAATTTAAGTTAAAAAGTAATTTAGTTGTACTTAATTTTGTTTAGTTCGCTTTGCTCTGGATACATATTAAAAACTGAGTAACAACTTATAAGCAAGGTAGTTCATAAAAAACAAAAAGCACAGTTATGTTATAACTACAAACAATGATATTTTATTAGATCTACAGATATAATCAAATTTGACACCTACCATTTTAACAAAAACACATTGTGTACGTGTATCAGGTATTGAGCTGCATGACAAAAGTTCAGGTAAATTTATATACTAATGTTTAAGACCTTACTTGCTTATAGATAGCGAATATGCTAATTTGTTCACTTAAAAATGTTTCGTCAATCGTAAATCAAAAGCATATTAACTAATTATTGTGAACTACAATTAATTGTTAATATAGAATCGTTTTAAATTGATTACTTCTTTAAAGAAATTACAATACCTTCAGCGGAAATTCCTTTCATTACTTAAATAAAATTTATTAACATATTTATAATTTCATCTAAAACACTTTTAGATGAAAAAAATACTGTTTTCTTATTTCTAGTACACGTCTCCTCAATGTCTAACTGCAAGATACATGTTTGCGAAATTGCAGTCTTCTATTAAGGTTGAATTATTAAGAAAGTTTATATGGTCCTGAGAGAGTCAAACAAACCTCGAACACCCAACAATATTAATAATTATTTATTGTTATGTCTAAGTGTAAAAAATGTAACACCTTTGCACATAGAGCTTATTTCACGCACGTTTTTAAGATACTTGTGAACAATAAGAAACTAACGCAGATGCGGTGCGTACATTAATAATGGTAACGCCGACATTTACCACAATAACCGCTCTGCAATAACAAACACATCTCAGTGATAAATGATAATATTTTATTGCATTCGCCCTCAATACATGACGCTTATGTCTTCATTTCTGCAAACATTGTTTTTTTTGAGCAACCAAAAGTGATTTATTTTCTGTTGGCCATAAGGTTGGTTTTTGTTTGCGTTTTTTGTACAGCCGTTAGTAAAATGGGGTACAAATCGCATTGATGGCGCTCAATCGTACGTAGCAAATTGTCGAGCAGTCATTAGCGGCACGTTTTTGTCCGCGCGCGGGCGACCGCCACACTGTGCAGGACCGTATTCAGCTTTTAAAACTCACTCATGTACACTTTGTCGGTTTTGTGGAAAAAGTAAACGTTTTGTCCTCAAAGGTGCTTTCAGTTACACCCCGTTGGCTTTCGAGTTTTTTGAGATTTTGGGGACAAATATGATTTTGATTTTTCAACTTACTTTGCGGTTAATATTGAGATTTGACTTATTGAAAACTGCAACTATGCTATACCATACAATACAGTTGCTGTTTTTTTCTGACGATAAGAGATAATTGCCGCCTATGGAGTCCCATAGATTCTGCTGTTGCTTTCCATCTTATAGCCGGAATCATAGATCCTGGCCTACAAGCCTACCTTCCAGCATGGAACGCGACAATGGCGAACTTTAATGTTGTGACGACAGGAATAGGTAAAGAGATAGTTTCAATCAAGGCAGTGCTTTGTAACGTGATCTTTTTGAGACATTGGTGGAAATTTTGTTGCGCACTCACTAAACTAATTTGAAGTCATCGCTGTCTTCTTTCAACGAAAGTAACGGAAAGAGACAAAACACTTTTAGTGCTATCAAATTAGACCATACACGTTATTTCTACAGACGTTTAATCTATCACTCGGAAAACGTTGATTAATCACAATTTGAGACGTTCGGACTAATCTGACACGTCTAAAACGTTTCATCTCTTTCGTTTTTGTTTCACTTGAAAAAGATAGCATGCATTTAAATTAAGTTTAGTTTGTGAACAGCAGAATTACCACCATTATTCATTTGTAAGTAAACAGTAGTCTGAGGTCACTAAAAACATCTCTAGTTCGATTCCCGCCACCTTTGACTCAATCGTCTATTTTTCTTGTAGTAGACGGTTAAGTCGAACGTGTGTATACTTACAATGGAATTCCACCAAGTGCCGACGATAGCAAGTATAGATTCTAATTTTTTTAAGTGTTTATGCGAAACGAAAATAATTGAAGTTGGGTCTATCTCGGCTTGGTATGGAAAAGCATTTACCAAAACCCATTTAAAAAAGGCCTGTCGCGTAACGTACAAAAAGCAATAGAGATTTCTTCTTCTTGAAGTTTTGAAAACAGTTTCGTAACTGTTAACAGATCATAATATAAAGAAAACATTCAACAATATGTTATTTCAGCGCTGGGTACCGCTCGCCCACCGGAGGCGATGGCTAATCTCTGTGAAACAGGGGCTTAACTCTGCTTATCCAAATAGGCGGCCTTTTAAAAGACCATGTTCAAACTTTGTTTAATTTTACCATGATCCACTTTTGAAATAATTCAAATCCGCTCAAATACTTTTACTTAAGAGCTGTTTGTTAATCCAAGAAAAAGACAATGCTAGGTTCAATTATTGGTGATAGAAAAATTTATCATTCTCAAAATGTAAAAAAACGAAATGTAAGTTTATATTCCTATCTTTAATTTAACTAGGTACCTGTTTAATGTGTACCAAATACAGAGAAATTACAATAACTACATCAGATAAAATTTAAACTATAAGATACACAAAGGCGGTTCTATTGCCAAGTTTGTGATCTTCTTCAGACAACGTAAACCCTACCTAAGTATGGAACAAGATTCAGCGAGATACTTTGCAATGATGCTCTTAAAAACATAAAAAAGTAAGTAAAATGCTTCTCATATTTTATGATGTAAGAGATATTATGAAAAAACTTGTCTTTTTTACAAAGTTACCTACATAAAAAAAGGCCCAATCTTGTGAACTACAACTACATAGAAACTAAACTAAATAATTTCAGCATATGTTTATTCAAAGAAAAATTAATAAAAACATTTCATGTCATTTTGCATAGGCAGATAAATACTACTCAAATAAAAACAGAAATTCCAAATTAATTATTTTATCTTTGACCACAGAATTATGTTTTATTATACATATAAGTATTTGACATCCATGTGGTGTGTAAAATACCGGCAAAAATCTTGAGAAGTGCAGAAGCGCCGACTTTATTCAAAAAAAATTGGCGGGAAGTATCTTGACATCACAATCTTCTTTTACGTCACAACGAAGTGATATTAAAGCATAATTTTTATATATAGAGTTAGGAAGCTGGGGAGTGACATAGGCTAGATACTTTTTATCCCCATATTTAAAAGGGTTCCTATATAATTTTAATAGGTATTCGCAGGCAACATCTGTTAAGTAAGTACAAAGAGAGATATGGAATAGGAAGGCTGCCGAAAATACGGCTTCTTTAATTGAAACATAATCAGACGACCTGATGTTTGTCGACGGCTAGACATGTTATTTATGTCGGATCTCTAGTTTAGCAGATCATTATCTAAATCGCTAAAAAGGTCGGAGAATTCCTGGCGAAAATGAAAAAAATTATGTTTTGGCTTTGCGAAATTCTTGTTTATAGACTTTTGCGTTATTAGTTTAATTATAGATATTAGATAAGAACAACAATGAATTATCTAGCCCACATACGAGATAGATCGATGATTTGGTCTTGTCGTTTACTCAATGTTAGACTAAAGAGGCCAGAGGGCGAAGCTTGTTATTGTATGCTCTTCAGACGAGCAAACATAATGCCTTTCGCGGCTACATTTGCATACCTAGGTATGCCGAATATTTTTGAAGTAAAACTTCCTTATCAACGTGTGATAGAAATTTGCCGTCACATTTTCTAATACGTTCGTTGACATCTAGTTACGCTGCAAAAAAACACTGTATGTTATCGCCGAATTCATACTGCTTCCTCCGAGAATTTTAAAAATCATACCACAAAGAAAGTTTCACTGGTTACGTGTGTACACTAATACAAACTTTTTTTTCATATCATGTCTAAATCTGAAATGTTAGTTTGAGTAGAGCAGAGTTGAGTAGAGTAGTTAAAGTCTGAAACGTCCTTCTATTTTATAGGGTAAGGTAAGTAATAAATTTGTGTTTAAAAGTACCTTCACGTCCATATCCCCGAAGGGGTAGGCAGAGGCACAACCAGGGCACCCACGACTTGCCGAAGATAATAAGTTCTACAATGTGATAGGTGGCAAGCCCATCGCCAACCAGGCACATTTCCAATCCCGAGCAACATTTTTTTATTAGAAAATTTTAAAAACCCAATTTTCTTTCTGTTGCCCGACCCGGCATTCAAACCCGGGACCTCATGCAGTCAAGTCTAACAACTGAACCGCTAGACCACAGAGGCGATATAAATATAAAATTATATAGATATAAATTTATGTTTGATACAATATACTTAATTTTTTTTGTAATTAAAGTGTTAAATAAATAAAAACATTATTTCCTGCGCCAGAAAAACCTTAATACCTATAATAAAACTATACCTATATTCGTATAGGTAAGTACTTAGAACATAGGTTGGACTTGTAACATAAATTTATGTAACAAACATATTTATTCTTTTATTACATTTTTTAACATTAAAGTTCTAAATAAATACTTACTCAAAATATTTTCGCCTATAAAATCCTGAGCAAAAGTTATATACGACAGCATTAGTTGGCCTTGTATATTTTTTCTGTAAAAGTAAACGACGTTAATAGAGTCGCAGCTCCCAAATTACGTGTTTTTTTTCCAGCGCCGCCATCCCAGACTAAAACACCAATTATCTGGCCCAGATAACGGCTGAACACAAACACAGTTTGGGCAAACTTGGCGCCGCGTATTGCTAAAAAACGCCACCCACTATGCCTTGTAAAAAATCGAGTGAAGTTCCGTAGACATTTTGTTTATACGTGTAAAAATTAATTGTCACGAGAGAAAATGAATCGATGTAGTCTAAAGTCTAGATTAATTTATAGGCAGACGAGTTCTGCGAATGCTCGCCCGGATTTAGCACCTTACTTATAACGATTGCCATAATGAGCCATAATTTCCCCGTGTTGGTCCGGGCTCCTTTGCAGAATATACCATCTGCCATCCTGCCAGGCACCTCGTAAAAGGCGAGCGTAGGCTTACCGCCACTAACACCGTGACATCATACTAGGTGGTAGAGTTTCGCAGCGACTCACCCGGATTGGTACCACCGCCTTGCCTATACCTGTCGCCATAACGTCATATCGTGTTCCTGTTTGTTTTGGTTTGGTAAGCTACGCTTTTTGTTGCTCGAGGCCTTACATCCAGGCCTCAGGTTGGCAAAAAAAAAGTATCTTCACGCCCATATCCCTGAAGAGGTAGGCAGAGGCACAACCAGGGCACCCACGACTAG
>DVZK01000515.1:0-11730 GCA_018236665.1 Calephelis perditalis | reverse complement strand
AGACCCGGAAATGCAGACATCTAAATGTTCATCACACAAATGCCTGCCCCCGTCGGGAATCGAACCCGAGCCTCGCTACTACTCGGTGTAGTTAGGCGTGTACGCTAGCCACTCGACCAACGAGGCGGTCAAACATAATGTACGAACAGTGTTTAAGGCCGCAATCAGAGATGCCAATTTACAAATTTTAATGTAGCATTAAGTCACAATTTTGTATAAAAAAGTAAAGATGATTGGCATCTCTGAGTGCAACCGTTACATTAGATTTTATACTCTGATATTTTATATTAATGAATACTGACCAATTTTTTTCAGGTGTTGGGTTTTGTGCAGTAATGGTGGCGTTTTATGTATCATTCTACTATAATGTTATCATCGGTAAGTACTATTTTTACAGTGTTTTTTTTTCAACTTTAGGCGCATTATGTGCCGGATTAAGCCCCTAGGGGACGCTAGGCAATTTTGATTTTGGTGCCCTCTCATTTTGACATTATAAGTAGGTAAGTGAACTTGACGGTTATTTTCGCAATTTCAGAATTTCAAACACCTCTTCTAATCATTTAAAGGTTTTGAAGACTATAAAACAAACGAAATCATTTTTTCTTTCATCTTCATATATTTATTTATTTATAATTTCAACAGTAGGGTATCTAAATAACTCAGCAGTTTAACAGTCTTAAAATTAAACAAATCAAACGTCTTGAGATCGTTCATTTATAAAAAACATAAAATAAGGGTCAACTATCAGTATCAAATTTTATTTCGAAAAAATATTCATGTTAAATTTTCTTGGGGGCCCCTGTTCGTCGGGGGCCCCTGGCCACGGCCTAGTCTGGCCTATTGAGTAATCCAGCACTGGGCACATACCTAGACCAACGATGAGATACACTGTCAGTTTTATGTATAAGTTATGGTCTGTGTGTTGTGCCTGTTTGCCTTAGAATATCACCTTGATCTGTACGTTAAATAAAAATTAGTGCTAAATTAAACTGTATTTGCCTTTTACGAGCAGCTCATCGGGTGAGCGATTAAAAAGTGTTTTTCTTGATCAGGCTGGGCGTTTTATTTCCTGGTATCGTCAGCGCGGTCAGAGTTGCCGTGGTTGCACTGCGACAACTCATGGAACACGGACCAGTGCTGGGATGCCGCTCGGTTCAACTCCACCAACCGGACCGACTCCCACTACCAGGGACCGCTCTCACACTTCACACCAGCTTCAGAGTTCTTTCAGTACGTCTTTTTTTTATTTGGATATAAAACAAATCTCCTTAACTTCTCCGCCTAGTCGTCAGCCAATATTGTAAAGCATAATATCTTCATTTTTGTGCATCTTTTCTTATTTGTAATGTTACAAAAATAATGAGAAATTTAGAGATGGAAGTTAAGAATTAATGCTTAATAATTTAACTTTAAAAAAATGTTGGTTACAGTCGTGCGGTCTTAGAGATGCAGCATTCGGAAGGCCTCAATGACTTGGGCCTGCCGAAGTGGCAGCTCGCCATCTGCTTGGGCGTCGTGTATGTCACTCTATATCTGTCCCTGTTCAAAGGTGTCAAGAGTTCAGGTAAATATGATGACTACTATGTCTTGATACGCCGTGTATCTGTAGTTGTGCCATAATAAATTAATAAAAAAATAAAGGTGTAGATTGAACATGTTTTAGAAAACTTTAATTTTAAAAAGAAGAAAATGTCAACAAAATCAACTACTACTGTTGTATTCTTTGAACCACAGCTTTGAACAAAATTGACCGATCTGATCGAAGCAGAAGAATCAAAACTTAACAAACTATTAATTTTTCATTGATTTTATTTGCTTAAAAAAATCGTTAAAAGAGGAAAATGGTGAATACAAAGCTGCCGCTACAAAATAAGAAGCACAAAAATAAGGCAATATTTGTTTGGTAATGGCTGATTTAATATAACATTTTCAATGAAATAATTGGCATTTGATCTGATGTTTTGCTGCAGGTAAAGTGGTTTGGATGACAGCTACGATGCCGTACGTGGTGCTCTCCATACTGCTGGCGAGAGGACTCCTGCTTCCTGGAGCTACTCGAGGCATCGCCTATTACCTGAACCCTGAACTCGCTCGCTTAAAGGACACACAAGTAAGATTTTTTTACACAACCCCATCAAGTATACTAAGTAGTTATTAAGCATATATTTAAAGAATTTATATTTAAAGATTTGGTTCACTTTTCTGAAGGTAACTCCTTCGGAAAAGTGAACCAAATCGACTGAAGTTTTATATTTATTAATATCTTCTCATCATCAGACATCGTCACGATTTGACTAATGGTTTTTGGGTTATACTTAATAATGCATAAATAAACGAACAGTGTGTTGTTGTAAGTGGTTGTTTATATTTTGTTTGTGAGTCCAAAAGGGAGTATGATGACTACTATGTCTTGATACGCCGTGTATCTGTAGTTGTGGCATAATAATTTAATAAAAAAAATAAAGGTGTAGATTGAACATGTTATATCCTTGACATTTTCTTCTTTTCCAAAAGCTACCTTTTGAAAAAGAATTATGAAATTGCTGAAATAAGCTTCATGGATTCTATATATTTCTCCCGAATGATAACCTCCTTCGGGGATATCAAATATTTTTTACAGGTAAGTATAACAGGATTGGGGCTAGACAAAAGTTGATGATTTTTAAAAAAAATGTTGGAGATTTACTTCAGTCTTTTATTCCTGTAATGAAGATTATTTCGTAACATGATTAGTTTACGTTAGGGTTAGATCAATGTCAGTCACGAAGTTTTCCGTGAAGAAATTTTAATAGCAAATTCATATTTAAGGATGGTTTGATTCACAAAACCGTAACCTGACAGTGACAAATAATCTCAACATTCACTTATAGGTATAAGTAATGCTAATTTTTAGATTATCTTTACGTTACTGATTCCAATCTGATTCCTGATTTAGGTATGGGTTGACGCTGCTGTCCAAATCTTTTACTCCGTCGGCGCTGGGTTTGGAGTTCACCTTTCTTATGCAAGCTACAATACATTTCACAATAACTGTTACAGGTATTTACTTTTTTTTATAAAGGGAAAAGGTTAGCTAAAATATCAATGTACAACATTAATCACTTCATATTTGTAAAAAATGTTTTACTCCTGATTCTCTGCAATAAAGAAGTCTATAGGAAGAATATAAGAGTAGGTACTGAAATATTTAAGAACGATTTAAAATTTTCAATAAAGAAGCAGTACTATTAACATGGTTTTACTTGTGTCTTCATGTTTTTTTTACAATGAATTCCAAGTCAAACAAGCAGACGAATTTCCTGGTACTAAAAAATTCACATAGCCTATGTTTATGGACAAAAGCGGTAATCACATTGCGTAAATACTTAGATAGATACTTAGAGTCTTGGACTTGGTATTTTAGTAATGTTCCTCATTTTTGAAACAGGGATTGCCTTGTAACTACGTTGGTCAACTGCTTCACTTCATTCTTCTCTGGGTTTGTCATCTTCACCTATCTCGGATTCATGTCCCATAAGCAAGGGGTGCCAATATCATCTGTTGCTACGGAAGGTAAATTTTGAATTATCTATGGTTTGTATGATCATCTCATCTTTAGCAGATAACAATAAAAGAGCTGTAAGATTACTGAAAAACACGTAATCCTTAAGCTTTAGTCTTGCGATCGCAACGCCTTTGCCGTCATAAAAATGTTAAGTTTAGGTCTGCGGGCATGTATATATATAACTCTTTAGTGATGATCACTGGGTAAAGTGTACATCAAATGGCTGTCAAATGACGTGTTTTGTATTTGCTATCTCCATTTCTGTTTGTCTATCCATTATCGGGTAGACTTGCACTTCTATCTTAATAATCTGTAGTTTATTTTATGTCTGTTCTCATGTTTATGTAACGCGGATCAATTTTAGTCTAAGTACGATTTATCTTTTCATTAGTGTTTAACATAAGTTCCGTTTAGACTTATACTTAAGCAGCTGTTCGGTTCGGCTTGGCTTAGAAGTTTAAACTGAACTCATGTTAAACGGTTGGTATGAAGAGACAGGACAATTCATGTATTAAAATTTGAATGGCGTTTAGTGTACTTATGTGGCGATAAATATATACTAGAAGCAAAAGTTTGTAATCAAAAGAATTTGCTAAATATTTCTCACCACCATTATCATACTAGACATACAACGTGTTGTTTGACACAGTTTCTTTTTTGCTTCTATAATAATAAATCGACCTAAATCTTACACCTCATTGATTTATGGGTTTTGGTGTCAATATGGGCGCGTAGCAAATCCCAGACTTAATTTTTTAATGAACTTTTAGCTTCCATTATCATGTGTTATACCTAAGTTTACTTTTTCTTCGTTTAAATAATTTTTGTTGTGAAATTTACAACATAGGGCATTATATCGTTGATTATATTTTGTAGGGTGCAATTTACACTTAACCCATCTATTTATTTTAAAAAATAAAGAAGTTAGTGAAAATAGTAACGAGTGTGGAGACAGCTAGACAGGTCTGTAGTATTCATAACACTTAAATATTATCTGCATACTACGCGTGGAACTTGGCGTGAATATGTGTGTATGTATTTACCAACTGAACATACTTACATATAATTTATAGTATCAGTGCTTAATTTAAAATATTTGCAGGTCCAGGTCTAGTGTTCCAAGTTTACCCAGAAGCGGTTGCAACCCTGCCTGGAGCGAGTCTGTGGGCGATGTTATTCTTTTTTATGCTAATTATGTTAGGCTTAGATTCTGGGGTGAGTACATTTCTGACTATTTTCATGCTATTTTGTATTATAATGTTGGAATTTATATTATATCCTAGCGATAAGGATGTTTAGAGAGTGTAGGTAATTTGGAGTTGCTTAGCAATTTAAAGAAAATAGTTGATGAGTACAAAAAAGTATCTTCACGTCCATATCCCTAAGAGGTAGGCTGAGGGCACTAACCAAAGGCACTCACGACTAGCCAAAGACACTAAGTCAATGTGCCAAGTCTAACTGTAATTTAGACAAGATTGTCATAACTGACGTCAACTAAGTTATACATGAAAAAATAGGGCACGTCAGGTTATTTGTGATGTTTTATTGAATCAGGCATTACTTTTTAGATATTGGTCCGAAACATTAAATTCCAAGTCACTAGATGATTCTATCGCATTTTTCTATGACAAACTTTATTATCTTCGCGACAAATTCGTTCCATGGAAGTCACGTGTACCTAGTAAATACCCGGTATGGTATACTAAGTCTCTTATAAAGATTATTAAAGAGAAAAATAAATATCATAAGAAATATAAAATATATGGCAATTTGTCTGATCACCTGACGTTTAACTTATTACGACACAGAGTTAAAAAGACTGAAAAAAAGTTCTTTAAAATTATATAGCTTCAATCGAAAGCTCAATTAGTGAAATTCCTAAAGTATTCTGGACCTATATGAAATCATTACGCAAAACTCAGTCGATTCCTAGTACAATGAAATATGGCCAGCAGTCATTGTCGTCTGGAGAAGGCATAAGTAACCTATGCTCCGAATATTTTTCTACGACGTTTCTCAATACATCTGTATCTGATACATCACACACATATCTCAGTTACCCTAATACGCCAGCATTCATCAGTAAAATAATTATAATTGACGATTTTTAACCATCTTAAAATCTCTGGATGTTAATAAATCACCTGGACCAGACAACATTCCAGCCTATTTCATTGTAAAATGTGCTCAAAGCTTAGTCTTTCCTTTAGTAATTTTATATGAGAAAAAAATCACTAAATGAAGGTGTGGTACCGTCTATGACCAAATGTTTCGGAGCCTATTCAATACGAATCTATACTTGTTATCGTCGGCACTTGGTGAAATTCCATTGTGAATCTAAACAATTTTTTGAAGTAAATGCCTGTACTTATCTAATATACACTTTATTTAATTATTTTCGTTACTTTATAGCCAACCGGTTTCACTTTTACTGCATCATCAGGGCTTTAAAACTACAAATAAAAAGTCTGTTTTAATTCCTGTAAGAGTAACTTCCAACCACTTCCAGTTGGCTATAAAGTGACAAAAAGTATTAAGTAACACTTTACTTACTTACTTTACTTACTATACACTTATAGTGGATAAGTACAAGCGTTTACTTCAAAAAGGTGTATACTATTCAATACAAGTACAAACAATCAAACCTTTTCTCTTTGTCATTAGTACAGATTACCGTGATGTAGGCGACGTCTGAACGTGTATACGTGGACAAACTATTTGTTTATCTTAAAGAGATAACGTAGAACAAATTATTAAAGACATAAGACTTTTGTACAAAAGATTTGCAAAGACGTAAGGGCAGTCGTGGTACATGGACGCGATACATCCACGATACACGAGCTTTGTGGTTATTTTCATAGGGCCACTATACACTGGGACTCTTGACACATTCGTTTTTTTTAATTTTCTATAATATAAAAGTGAATCGCTGAATGTGTTGCTAAGCGCATAACTTGCAGCTGTTAACTCCCATGCTACTTATAAATAAAAAAGCGCAAAACTTCCGAACGACTAGACCGATTTGGCTAATTATTTTTTATTGTGTAAGAAAGTTTTTATGAAGAGAAAATTGCAGGGAAATACAGAAAAGCAATACTTTATTTTTATCCATATCAAATTTTGATACTTATTTTCAAACAAGTATGAAATTAGTAGGACCTACAACGTAATCTTCATCCATTAACACCTAAATTTTAAAAGGTGTGAGGTGTTTGATTGCAATCCGTATTAATGGGGTAGTTATTATATTAGGTATATCGGAACTAAGATTTTGAAGTTATGCTTTTTTAGGCGCGTTATGAAAAAATGATGAGAATGAAGTTTTAAAATCCGTCACAGAAAAGTTACAACATGAAGTTGCTACGGAGAGCGAAATTTTTAAAATGCGCACGCGTTTTTAGTTTTTATATCTGACAGTACGATGATACTAAATATGTCACAACCTCTGATAGAAATATGATACGTAATAATATAATTTAACTCAGTAGGCTATTAATTTCTATTTTCGCACTTGTCAAGATCTTGCAAACATTGTTCGACTTTACGACGTTTAATGCAAATTTTGCCGAATTTTAGTTACTTAATCTAAACCTTTAGAAGCAATTAGCTGTTACCCGCGGCTTTGCTCGCGGTGGAAATTAATAACTGAACTGTGGGTAAATTAAAAACTGTATGAATAATTTACTAACACGAAATTTTCTTACGTATACTTAAGATAATTTCCTTATTTTGGGATCAAATCAAATTGTTTAATAAAAATATAGGTATGTAGATATATAATAAGTAAGTATATAATAGATATGTAATAAGTAAAAAATGCAATGTGAAGTCCATTTTACGTGTGTATCTACCTCGTTTGTAGAACTGGACACAACGAAAGCTCTTCTATGAGGAAGAGCTACCGATTTAAAATACAAAATATATTGGAAATGCATTTTTATCTCCAAGAACTGCGTGGAATGGAAAAATTGTGTTTATTTTATTCGTATGCAGAGATAACAGCTTAAAACTTGCATTTTCTGTCTTTGTTGGGTTACGTCCTTTGTCAGATAATGGTTTGTCTAAATGGAAATGAAAATAATTTCTCTGCGGAATAAGAGCAATTTATAACTTAAGCTCAGAAAAACTGCAAATACCGATTTTAGTTAACCGAGTTCAAAAAAACGAAGAGGTTATCAATTCGGCCGGTAGATTTTTTTATGTATGTACACCGATTTCTCCAAAGTTTCTGAACCGATTTGCGTAATTATTTTTTTGTTTGATGCGAAATAGTTTCGAATTGGTCCGATAAAATTTGATTCTGGTAGGTCCCTTAGTTTAACAATTATAATATAATTATTAATTTGGCTTAAGGCTTGGAACTGACTTCAAACCTATTAGTAGATAGCACGTATGAATAATAGGTAGTATATTATTAATATTTAGACTTCATTATTTTTTACTGTTTAGTTTTGAAGTCGGTTTTTATTATCGTAGTTTTTTTTTTTTTTTTAACATTTTTTTTGACCGCCTCGTTGCCTGATGCTCAAGCTTAAACGCGTAACTCCATGGCCCACCCTTGCAACTTGGGTTTAATTCTTACGAGGGCGGACATTTGTGTGATGAACCTTTAAACGTTTGCATTTCCGGGTCTGGGTATTTATTAAATTTATTTTGTTATCTATTTATGTATTTTTATTTAACAGCATCGTTATCTAACACCTCTAATACAAGCAAATAATTTGCTTACTTTGGGGTTAGATTCAATTTGTGTGACTTGTCTAATGAGATTCATTTATTTTTGATTAAAAAAAAAAAGTGAAGTATCTTCACGCCCATATCTCCGAAAAGGAAGACAGAGGCACAACCAGGACACCCCCGATTAGCCCAAGACACTAAATAAACTATAAATTCTCCCTTAAATACGGTTTTTTTATATGAGAGGTTAGCGAACAAGTAGGTTCGTGGCTCTTGACCATGACCTATAGACGCCATAGATGTTATAGGCGCGTCGCTTTCCTGTGATTGGAGTGTTAGTACAGAAAGCAAACTACGTACAATACTACTATAAAAATTATGCGCTTCAGCTTTACAATTTTTACTCTTTTTACACTTTATATTTTTGCAACAAATAATATAGCCGATAACAAATATAAAATAGTAATACTATTAAATGAAAAACAATAATAATAATGAACATAAAAAATTCGCTGGTCGAGGGCTTAGCGTACATGCCTAACTTCACCAACTAGCCGTGAGACTCGGCTTTGATTCTCAACGGGGGCAGATATTTGTGTGATGAACATTTAGATACGATTTTTGTTATTTGCCTAGGGATATTTATCAATAATGCTTTTATCTAATATTTATTTATTTCTGTAAATGTAAAAATATCTGCAATAAAAGTGGCACTTGCATTTGTAGAATATGTTAGTGTGCTTTTTGTAACAAAGTCTTGTTAGGCGTCCGTGCGTGTGTGTGGAAATAAATTTTAACTAAATTTTATTACATTAAAATATTTTGGTAGGTAATTATTAGTTTATATTTTCGTTCTTCCTAGTTTATTCTCAACAGCATATCGAACAACTGGATACGAGTGCCGCTATTAGTTTTTTATGCATAAGCCAAAGACAACAACCCTAGCACGACCGCCGAATTTAGTTGGCAGAAACGAGGTATAGTAGTATGTACTTCTATTTAAACTAGGCTTTGGCTTTACAAGTTTTACTCTTTACTTTACATCTGTACCTCTCTGTTATGACAGTCTACCGGCTACCCAATCCTCCGGGCCGGAACATGACAAAGTCATTATTGCAGCAGGAATAGGTAAGGAGAATCATCCATACCCAGGCAAGCTGCTGCATAGTATTCCAACACCTTCTTGTTAGTGCTGATCTGGCATTATGAAAATGTCATGTTCCGGTAGACTTGCACAATTGGCCTAGCATCCCGGACACAGGACAGCGTCACACCTAGGTACATCTATGGTGTCTATATACTGCGGTTATCTCTTACCTATCACAATTGGAGCCGTGTGCTTGTCTATACTAATATTAACAAGAGGAAAGGTTTGATTTTTTGTTTGTTTGAAATACATAGGCTCCGAAACTACTGGACCGATTTCAAAAATTATTTCACCTTTAGAATGCTACATTATCTCTGAGTGACATAGGCTTTGTTTTATCAAAATCGGTGTAGTAGAAGCCAAGTTACGAAGGCAACGCTGCGTGAAACTGCTAGCTCGATATATTTTGCCATTAAAAGGCCATGCCAAAATAATCATAAAAAGGTAATCAATTCCATTTCCATATTCATATCCCGTTATGAAATAAACAGATCGCATGTCAGAAAAGCTATTGGAATTCAATTGGCTAAAGTGAGTTATGACGAGCTTTTTCTGTGAAATATTTTAATCATCAAAATGCAAAGTTTAATCCGGCATCCGTACGTTTTGCACATTGCATTTATCGCGATCAGTGAACGATTATGGCCGCCGAGGCCAGGGATTAAAAACATCGTTAACTCGCAAAATGAAACACAAATATTTGTATTTGTGCACTCGCACGTGGCATCTGCTTAAAACTATTAGTTTGGATTTATTGTACTTTTTATTCTCAGCGTAAAGGCTTAAGTATTTCGTTCAAATTTCCAAGGCATTTTGTTATTTAAACGTTTGCTTATAAAAAAGTAAAAAGTTGCAATTTTGACATTATAGTGTTACTAAGCTATCTGAAGCGTTACTCTTGAATCTCGATTTCATGCTTATTGGAAATCAGAGTCGGATTTAAGTCATTCTGTACTCTTAAACACAATACAAGCGAATTGTTAACATTTCAACTGGAAACAAACTATCGTATGCGGCTGATAGCCGCGACTACCCTATTAGTCGAGATAATAAAAGTAAACTGAGCTTTACAAACTATCGGACGTATGTCGCGTTTGTGACATTGAGCATTCGGAGGTTCGTAAAATATTTGACGCGCTGGATGTTTATGTCAGCTGTACTTAAGCGAACGTTTATACAGTTATCCGTATGTAAGCTACGGCTGTGAATATGTTTCCAGCGTTAATTAATATTAAACAATAAATGATTATATTGGATTCGTTTATTTTTTTGGAACTAAAAGTTAATTAGTATAAACCACATCCCCGAAGGGGTAGGCACAACCAGGGCACCCGCGACTAGCCGAAGACATTAACTCCTACAATGTGATAGGTGGCAAGCTTATCGCCATCCGCGCATATATCCAATTCTGATCAACATTTTTTTTTTTTTTTTTTGGAAATACATACCACATTTCCTTTTTTCTGTCCGATACGGGATTCGAACCCGGGACCTCATAAAGTCAAGTCCAACACTTGGACCGCTAGACCACAGAGGCGATCAAATTAATCAATCAAAGTTAATAATTTCTAATCAAGAGTACAAAATTACTCAAACCCGATTCCAATTTCCAATTTGCATGAAATCGAGATTCAAGAGTAACACTACTGTTCAATAGTCAAAATCAGAACTAAATAGCTATGATAATCGTCAGCAATCGTCAGTACACTGTCAGATTCTGAAGTGTCTGCACCTAAAATGACCATTTTTTTTATTTTGTTAATATTATCAGTTTTAATTTGTTTATTCTCAAATAGTAAAACTAAAACGTCACACTGGCAACGCTGCTTACTGAAAAAATTAGTTAGTCTCACAGTACAAAAAAATGTAGTGCCACCAACATAGTTTCACAGTAGCCAATCAAAACCGCAAACTAATTAGAGATCGAAACTGAAGCTTTTTCGTGAAACGTCATTTCGCATTCCGATGGAAGTTTGAACTGTGTGATGTACCGAAAATACTGAACGTAACTGACAGTTCATAAGAGGTCCAGTCAAGTCTAGACCCAGAAAAATAACACTGTCCTTTTTTAAAACACAATTTATATTTTACTTAAACCAATTGGATTTACTTTGTCATAAGTAAATTTACTTCATATTGCTTAGTAATTAGTTGGTTGGTAATTACTGATCGTAGGTAGGTAGGTACATAAAAAAATAGTTGCCTGTAAAGTCGGTTTTACGGGCGAAGATTTTCCGTAACAACGTCTTTTTCTCGGTAGAATATTTATTGATATGAATATTATCAAAGAGTGGGAGAGAGACGCAAGGCATTCGCCGGTCCGGCGGGCCTCTCTCTCGTTCGGTGACTCATCGTAACGTTA
>DVZK01000514.1:0-11733 GCA_018236665.1 Calephelis perditalis | reverse complement strand
TGGGGCCTGGTGATCTGCTCGCACAGGGTATCCTAGTTGCAGACACCAGTCTCTTACTTCGTTATTTGGTTTTGAATAATTACATTCTGTTAAACTGTTTGTAAGAGAAATAAATAATTTTTGAATTTTTTTTTTTGATGGTTACCGAAATACGTCTCCAAATTGCACTAATTTTGAAACTGCTTTTGCTGCATGACTTATTAATAATTTAAGTAATGTGCAATCGAAGGGGTCAAATTGTGAGAAAGACTCGTGTCATATATTCAAATCATTAAAAAAGATTTTTTTCACTAAAAATATTGCAGCACAAAATATAACTGAAATAGATTTCAATGACCTTTATCAAAATTTTAATGATTTCGAAACAAAAATGAGTCATCCAAAAACACGAGCTCAGCTGGAATATGTTACGGGATATGTCTTGCAAAAACTAAAAAAAAAAAGTTTTTAAAAATTGCGACATATGTAAGGAAAATTTATATGCGACTGATGAAGATGCTGGTGGGTATTTTATTAAATATAAAGAATATTTTAGTGGAAAGACCTGCTTGACATATCCCAGTTTAAACTTAATGCAATTATTTTCTAAAATACAAGACATAATTTTAAATATATTGAAAACTCAACCAGATAGGCAATTGATAAGACAATATGCCAAAACAATTTGCTCAGTCACAATAAATTATAATGCAGTTATTTGCAAAAACCATAGAGATTTAATAATTAGCCAAATGGAGGATATGTGTCTTAATTTGTTTTTATATACTTGGTGCAAAAACACAAATAAATTATTAATCGGATCTCGAGGAGATTTTGACTCTAATGATAAGGTACAGGTGATGGCGGTTGATTATTATAAAAAGCACATGAAATAAACACATGTATTCACTACAGGTTAATTTCATATATTTAAATATATAACTTAATGTAGCCAATTTGACTTTTTGTAACTTGATTTTTTTGTGTGATAAGACAACAATTACACAGCTGTCCTAAAGGTAAGCAACAACCGTGACCACAAATGCCACAGATGTTATATGTGCTGTTCTGTGGCCTAGGTACTTCGTCTAATGTGCAAATCTAGTCTCCTGATTAGAATACGACAATGCCAAATACTGCCACTATGGCAGCGGGAATTGGTAAGGCAGTGATCTCTACTTGAGCCCTAAACTGTTAAACCGATCCAAATTTACCGAACCGATTAGGTTTTTAAAGTGGTTGGTTATAGTCCTGGTTGCCGGGAAGTTAGTTTTGCCGTTTTTCTCCAGTCAGGCCCTAGCCTAGTCCAGTCTAGTCTAGTGACTGGGGATAAATGGCAACCACCATTTCCAACCCTAGTTGGAAATGGTGGTTGTTTATGGTACATAAGGTTAAATTGGTTTACATTTTAAAAATTGTTTTTTTTAATAATTAATAATGTAATGAATACAAAAAGCAATGTAGTGATTAAATACCTAATTAATTTAAAGTAATACTCACCACAAGTGGGTAGAATATATTGGAATGCCTAAGTAATTTAGTAAAATCTTTTTAAGTCTTATTTATAAAAAGTTATATATTTATCATTAAATATTTTTTTATTGATTATAAACTAATAAACGAACTGGTTATCACAGTCAAGCTACTACTACTGCTACCAGACTTACTTAGACAAAATCCCGGCAACAGCTATTTATTACTACATATATCATTGCATTAAAAACTTGTACCAGGTTTAGTTAATTACACAAGTAGCCAGTTTAGGTACTAAATTAAGTATGGACTTGTGTTGATTGATGTGCTTGGTTGCTAAAACTTCCATTGCTTGTACCGTTTGTATTTTCAAATATAATGTTACTATGATCTTCGATATATATTTTTGTGAATATTTGCCAATGTTTTATATTTAAGAGTACCTATAATTTAAGCCAAATGATACATACCATACTAATGTTTTATGTCAAAAAATATTTTACTTAATTACTTTTTGAAACCAGTTGTTATATCATGAGCACTTAAACAATATGCACCAAGAGATTTCACCCAAAGATATCGTTAACTGCTTTGGCCTTTGTGTAACGGTGATGACATGACATATTTTAGTATTGTTTAAAAGGTCATAAAATATATTTGATGCTTTTGAAATAAATTTGGTTTATATTATTATTTATTACAGTTACATATTTTATTAAATTCAACTGCCTCTAAATTTCACCCAAATGCTTACGGTAACTTAGTTCGAAAAACTCCTACTTTCAGATCTCTTGCTGGAAAGCGAAATTAGTTTTTTTTATTTTAATTTAATAATTTTCTTTGGACTGGATAAGTTGCTAAGGTGGTACACCTAACTGGTGTTGAAAAGAAAGTTTGTCAAAGTATTAGATTTCCTCCTAAGCAACTTAACCTTTATAAGTTTTCAATTTTAGCGCACATTGTAATAATAATAAGTATAAAGCAGTAAACACTAATTTTAAGGATATTGTGGCAATATTATAAACAAATAAACTTATGTGACAAATGTAAATCTTTTTATTTCAAAAATCCTCTACTAAAAGTTATAACAATTGATAAAGTACCATCAGTATACTGGTTCATACATAGGCTGTTTGAGACATTGTAACACAGATGTCGCTGTGTCCCCTTCAAGAGCTATGTCTCTAGTAATGTACTTTGTGATACCGACTTCTCTCATAATCGCTGTCATGGGATTTCTCACGCTTCTTAGTAACTCTCGTCCCAATATCTAGTTTTGGACTTTTTCTATCAGGAAATTTCATGGCATAAAATATGTGAAAATTCTATTTTAAAAGTTTACCTGAACATTCTAACCTCATTGTAAGCAAACACATCACAACATGTAATTTTGTCTTTATCAGCGTATTGGTACTATTGCTTACATTCAGAAAATCAGGCTTGTTGGCCTTCAAGTAATAACAAACATAATAAATAATAATATATCACGGTCATTTTGAGAAGTTTGGGATTTGTACATGAGTGGTGACCTTTTCACTCATACTATTTTAAAATGTTATTTCCGCCTACTCAAGGGACCTTATAATTTCTGAAGTAGGTACATCGTACCTGCATGTTTTTTAATTTTTTTATGAGATAGGTCGGCGAACGTTGAACAAGCACACGGGTCTCCTGATGGTAGAGACAACCTTGGCCCATAGACACCATAGATGTTAAAGGTGCGTCGCGGGCCTGCGGCCGGGTTATACATACATACATATCTTCACGCCAAGTCCCGTACGAGGTCGGCAGAGAGTTTCGATTGCCAGACCTCACGATCCTGACAAGTTCGGGCTATGAGGCCTATTATGCAAGTCTACTAATTGTGCTGCCCTAAAAGTATTTCTTCGTTTAAAAATATGAATATTTGGAAGTTTTTCCAAGCGCTGACGATAAAAAATATCAAATATAACCGTAGGCAAAAAGTAAAGTAACTGTCCATAAAGGAAATCGTAGGTAAGGCGGCGGACTCCTATTCGGACAAGTTTCTGCAAAACTTGCGTTTTGTTCAGCGTGGAACCCATTATGAACTGTTTTCTACTTTCGGTACCATATAAAGAGCAACAAAATTTTAGGAAAGAAACAGGAGCAATAACAGCATTGAGTCTTGGGTCTTCGAATAATGAAGGTAGAGGGAATATTTAAAGTTTAATACGAAATTTTCCATGACCAGGTATGAGATCAAGAGATTTTCACATTAAATTAAAAATAATGAGTTCTAAAAACTATTTCCTAACCAAGTAGCTCACATTCATGAATACACTGGATCAAGTTCTAAGTTCTTACAATAAGTTCTTTGAAATAGTCATAAAATAAAAAATAACTCCCGACAACCTAGCCGCAAAATCTCGTTCATGTCAGCTTTCAAATAAAATCCGCATCGAGATCGGTCTATTCGTTTAGCAACTTAAACAGGTAATGCCGAATACAGACACACAAAACTTATATGACTCCTCTTTTTTTCAAGGGTAAAAAGGAAGGTTATATATCACAACAACCTTTAAGGTCCACGTAAAATAAATATATTGTTATTATTAATAAGATATCCAAATAAGCATGTAGGTACAAACATCAGGATAACGCTACATGTTAAACTACTTGTTGTGTATCTTATATCCTAACAGAGATTAGTAAATATTGTCTTTGATTTTAATGAGGTTTTACATGGAATAGAAGGCAAACGAGCAAGCGGTTCACCTGATGGAAAATTAGGTACACCTAAGAACATGTGTAACACGAAGCCCACAAACCACAATTCCATTGCCGTCTTAGTTTTCTGTGTTTGTATTATGTAACCTTCAAGATTTCCAGGTTTTCTTTTTTCGGAAATACTGCCATATGTACCTATATATATGTAGGTACCTAGACTTGTACATGAAACGATAGGTGCCCATATCACAGGGCAATTGAAACCCGGTACCCTAAATAATTTGAGCTTAGTAAAATTGTAAAAATAAACAGCTCCAATTATTTATTTACCGCGCAAGTCGGAATTTGATAATTCTGTTTAGGAAAAATAGCTAGTGATAATTCCAAGACGGTCTTGGAGTTATGACCCATCTTTTTAAAAAAAAAATCATTCAAATCAGTTCGTCATTGGCTGAGTAACCGCCACAGAACTATAGTACTCCGACCGCTTAATAAAAATATAAGTTCGGTCCATTAGCCTGTATTAATCCTATGATTTCGCATTAAATCCGTCGTACTTATTTTGACCGCCACTTTGGTATGACCTCTGTGGTGTAGTTTGTAAGTACAAAGCCTTGAGTTTTGGTGCCATCGAGAGAAAAGGTGGTCGAAGTTTTTTCATAATTATTGAATTTCGTGTTCATTTTGCGTGAAATTAGTCAATTTTGGTGGCATTTTGTACAATTTTGTTCAGTGAAAGTGCAAAAATGAAATAATCGTGAAGAAATTAGCGTATCTTGTATTTCCTCGTTGCCGCCAAATCTCATTACATGAGCTTGTGTAATGAGGCCGCCGCATTACCCAAGAGCCTGACATGACTTACTGACGACTTATGACTGATCACTAATTATAATTGATATAAAATTTGATGAAAATTTTTACTAGACGAATGGCAAAATACTAATGTGAAGGCCAAAACTTAAAGAAAGAAAAGAAGTACAAAGCCTGGTGAAGTTGTAAAAACAGCGAGGTTGGCAAAACATTAGTCATTTTCAAAAAAAAGTTTGAGAAGTCAGGTGTTGGCGTTGACTACATGAGGTCTCGGGTCAGTCTGCCAAGTTCTGCCATCATCATCAACAGAAGCAATCTAGTACTATTTTTGTTTAATTGGCGTAGAAGGTCCTTCAGAATCGTAATTTCACTCTTTAATCTTAAGTAACATGTTGTCATTTTTACTGAAGTAAAAGAGATGGCTCGATAAGGCGTTATGAACTGTTTTAAGTCGCATGTCGGGATTTCACTAACTATCGGTTAGTGGTGCGTTAAGCTGCGTTTTGGTTAAAAGACGTTTTGTTTCACTTATAGCCATTTGCTGTTTTTTTATACGGAATTAAAAGTTATGCCGTATTTTGTGACAAAAAAACGTGGAGTACCGTATATTACGGCAATTGTCGTATCGAGGTTTGATCGATATCGGGTTTGATTCCGACGTAGGAAAGCATTTCGACCGTTTCACTCACATATAACCTCAAAATATTTTGGTTGAGTGCATTACGTTTTTTTCTTTGCCCTAATTCGTAAACGTTCAATTTCGCAGCTTTTGGACGACTAAGTAATTTGTCAATAATTATGGGAATGGAAAGTGAAAATTTAGTTTGAGGAAAAGGACCCCAAGATTTTATGTGCCCAAGGGCATCAGCATAATCTAAAACGGCCCTGGGTATGGCGCGGTTGGGCAACCGCCCAGGGCGCCAAGATCTTTTAGTACCTATGTTTTGAACAGCATATAGGGCGCCGTATAATTTACGCCCAAGGCGCTGTTATTAGGTACTAAAACCGCTACCAGGTGGAGTGGATTCGATTTATGTCATTTTTCAAGATTTATGTATATAGTTTACTTGTGAAATATTAATTTTTATGTAAGGATCTGCTTTTTATGTGTCTTTGGCAATTGGCATTAGGTTATGTAGCACTAAATAAATAAGCAGATAGTAGGTACCATTCTGACAGTTCATAAATCATTCATAGTTTAATGTTTCAGTTTTAGTAGGTTTAAATAAATTAACAACAATATTAACAATTCTTTTATTTTAAAGACAACATAAAAACTACTCAAATACCATGCATTATTTCAAAAAACTATCCATATTATATTGTATTCGTAGTATTTATACTACTATTATCATAAGTTCATTAAAATGTAAAAATACCTTTTTTATAAATTTTTAAGGTATGTTATAAGATTTCTTAAAATTATTATTAATTCTTAAATTTAATTCTGACACTTTTATTAAACATATAATAAGTGTTGATAATTTTAAAATTAAGAGAAAAAATTCTTATTCTAAGTCAAATCCGATTTTAAAATAAAGTCAAGTCCGTGCTGAACAACAAAGCATGTCATGGTAATTGGTATTTTTAGCTATTCATATTCATATCCACTACCGTTACTGCATTAGCAGCATTATCAAATTGATATATGAATACAAATGAACATGAAATTTCACTAAAACCTTTTTAATCTAATCTAATCATTAACTACCCTTTTGCTGAGAAACTGCTGCCATGAAAGCATCTCTTAATTTTTTAGTCATATCCTCTAGAAGCTCCGCACGTACTCTTAGCTTTTTATTTCTTTCTTCCAATTCTGATGCTAATTGTTCCATTTGTAGCTCCTTGAGTTTTCTATTCATTCTAGACCGTTTTGATGCTTCGTTGTTCTTATCCCTAAGTTCCCTATATTTAACTTCATGTGTGGATACTGTAGAGGAGTTTTCACTAATAGTGGAAATTGTGCTCTCCCTTCTTTTGGGAGGTCGCCCTCGTCGAGCCTTCGTCAGCTGCTGTGACCCTTCCAGCTCGCGGATCATTTCCTTGATTGGTATATTTGACTTTCTCCTTCTATATTTACGCGGTGTGTGTTCTGTGTAAGGTGTGTATGTTTCGTCTGAGTCTTCACTGTCATGGTGTCTTCTTTTTCTTTTTGATTTTGTGTCTTCTTCTGAATCTATGTGAGGTTCTGTTTTTGGTGTGATTGGTTCATAGTCTACGAGAGGTGAGTGTTCTATCTTCGAAGTTTCTAAGATGACGTCGTCTTGGGCTGGCGGTGTTATCTTTAAATAAAGAAAAACGACATTGAATACATATTGCTTTGTTATTTTAGATCAGAAGCTATCATTTGAAAATAATCATTTTGTTGAAAAATATTGATCTTTTTCTAATCTGATAATAATCTAGGATAAACTCCTTGGATTCATAATTATTATGAATATGATGTGTATTTCTTCGACCCTCTTTATCTTACGTAACAAAGAGGTCAAGAGATTATTTCCATCAGTTTGAAAATGAATGCCCTACATATTTTTTAGAATTGGTGAAAAAATGTACCATATCAAAATGTGATGCTTACCGAGTTAGGTATCGGGCATTTTTCTTTTTCTAATTGCTCGACAAAACTAAGAACTTCTGGAGTGCTGATAGCATCACAGGGCCAAGGTTGTGTTCGTGTGTTCACGTCGATAGATAAAACTCCGGATCTCCTATCTATATTTGTGTCTTCTCTCCTCTGAAGACCACCTGAATCCATCGGTGAGTCAATTATATACTCTGATATTAGTACGTCATTGCTTTCCACGGCTCGTGGAGTGACGGAATCTAACTTCAAATCCAGGGAGTCTTCTTGTTCGAAGAAGGGTAGTGTGTTTGTGTGTATTTTGTTAAAGTCCATGTTGTATGGGTCATGCCAAATTGGCTCCGTGGATGACCACGGATGAGTGTCAGTGTTTTCGGACGCTAAGTCCCCTATCACCACAGGCAACTCATTAATATTAAGAAATTGTTCTTGGAATGGTACTTTATTAGTAGGAGGTATGTGCTGAGTATCGAGGTATTCCGTATTGAAACTCATACTTTCAATGGTCGGTGAGACCGGATAACTCGGAGGTTGGTTGAATGCAAATGCCTGGGCCGAAGGAGAGTTAGCGTCACATACTTCCCAACCTTGCGGTGAGAATTGTGTGTGTAATGTGTCGTTGTTGAGTGCCTTTGCTTCAGTTAGTTTTGAATGATCTGCGGAAAAAAAAAGATACTGAACAAATTTTCAAGATGTTTTCTAAGAAGTTATTTTTCTATACTGTTATGTAATTTATCTAAATACAAGTATTATCTTTTATTATTGAATTATGTTTACAATTACTTAGTAGTATATGATCCGTGTTGGTCCGGGGTCCTTTGCAGACTAGACCCTCTGCCTTTCTGCCAGGCAGCTCGTATAAGGCGAACATAGGCTTACCGTCACTAACATCGTGACATATAACTAGGTGGTAGTTTCGCAGCGACTCACCCGGATTGGTACCACCGCCTTACCTATTCCTGCCGCCATAACGTCATGACGTATTTAGGTTCAGAGGGTAAGGTAGCCGGTAAACTTACGTTTGCTCGAGGCCTAACATCCCAGCCTCAGGTTAGTAACGGACCATTACCATCTTTGGTGTCTTTAGGCGGCGTGATTTTCTTACCATCAGGAAATCCGTCTGCTTGTTTGCCTTCCAGTATCATAAAAAAAAAACTTCGTTAAGGCAAAAACTTCAACAGGAATTTGATAGAGAGCAATGGGATCATAATGTATGTTGAAAGGAAGTGAGTAACAAATTTAAAACGTGCAATAAGGAGTTAAACTCACCAATGGACAGTGCTACTTCTTGTTCTGCAGGTGCGGCGCACCATTGAACCAGATCTTGGTAGAACTCGAAGTCTGAGTCGTGAAACATTTCGCTCTTGAACTCTGGTTCCGATTTTATAAATTCCTGAAAATATGAAAAGCATATTAAAACCTGTCCACAAATAGACGGGGGCTATCAACTAGAAACTTATAGAAGCAATAAATAAGTGATCTGAAGTACTCACAGAACTGCCAGCACCCCCTTACCTCTGAAAAGCTGGTTGTGGCCATGGATGTGGTCGATGATTCCGCACTTTGGTCGGCTATCGCTCCGTTTGGACAATCCACCTGTTGATTCTTTCCGGACTTTAAGCGATCTATTTCTACCACTTTCAAAATACTTTGAGTCTTGTGACTCGTTTGCGAAAAAACCATATCTTTCGCAGTTTGAGTTGAATCGATATCCAAACTCGTCTCCTCGTACAGGGCAGACGGTGATCTTTGGCGTAACCATTTTGTATAGAACTACAAACAGAAACGATACGACGTAACATAATGTGATATTTATGAAGCCAGGTGAAGTAAAAAGATGTTAGATAGAATAGAAGGAAAGAAAAGAAAATTTTCGAAAAGCTTTAAACGGACAAATGAGATGATAGGATATGTGTCGACTGCAGCCAAAGAAACACCTCGTTTAACTGTACGGCTTTGAAAATAATTTTATAATTATTTCATTTAATCGTAATGATCACTTCCCACAGTTAATAATGAATGAATTGAATATAGAAATAAGGGAAAATATATACATGAATAATAATGATACAGAGTGCTGTTAAAATGATGCTGAATATGAGACCGCTTGGTAATAATGACTGCAAACATAAAACAGTTGATATTTTATTATTTTTGTGAAAATTTAACTATGATTCAAGGCTTTATTTTAAGCAAGCCTCTTCTGCTCGTGATTCTTTGGTTTAAAATAACTTGATTTTTCTAATACGTAATAAATTTGGCATTTAATCAAAACCAAATAAAATTTAAACTTGTATAAATTAATTATTACTAAAGATTCAAAATTAAAACCGCCCACGTTTTACTTTTTCATGATTACTTTACGTAAAGTACTAAACATAAAAAGGAAATGAAATGTAAATCAATATGTAACAAAAAAGCAGAAGGATAAAATACAAAGAAAATTATGATGGTTACGTAAGGGTAA
Organism: Calephelis perditalis; assembly: GCA_018236665.1. Taxonomy (NCBI): domain Eukaryota; kingdom Metazoa; phylum Arthropoda; class Insecta; order Lepidoptera; family Riodinidae; genus Calephelis; species Calephelis perditalis. Next base: position 1,735 of record DVZK01000514.1, on the reverse strand, counting down.
GAACAAAAAGTCGCTACACTATAATTAGTTATACTTTGTTTTAACGATACGCAAGGTGAATTAATGATATTATAAAACGGAGTTCGATAATAACAGCTAATTAATTTTTAATATAAAAAAATAAGGATCGTCTGCAAAGCTTTTTAAAGCTTGTATTTATAGTAAGTATATCCGCTAAAATGAATCTTATTGACCTAGTCTTACATTTCTCAATGAAAAACTTGATAAATTTTAATAGTAATCTGAATATTCTTCTAGAAATCTTTAAATTATTATATTCGAATCCTAAGTTTATATAAGTATCGTTCTTTAGGAATTTATCTTTTTTTTGTCTCGATTATTATGCATATCGTTAATTAGAGAATCTGAGTTCGCTAGCGTTCTCGTTTCTCTTCCTCGGGGCGCTCTGTCATGTCTTCAAGTTCTGTAACATAAAAGAGATTAGGGGAACAAACCGCAAAAGCGGTACCACTTACTTGTTTGAACTCTTCTTGAGCTCCTAAAGAAATCGTAAACCTTTAGGCTCTCAACCAATGAACTCTCACAGCTGTAGACCTGGAACAAGAAAAACACTCTTTAATATAATCAGCTAAAGGAAATAGATTAACCATTCTAAAGAGTCAACTCTTAAATAATAGTTTTATTCTCTAAAACCCTGAATTGTTAGGAGGAAATAAACGATTGTGCTAATGGATACAAAGCGTTGAAAACCATCAGTATTTTAGTTTCAAATTCATGAAAACGCTAAAATAGATATTTGCCTCGATTATTTGAGAAAAACCTCGAAAAGTGTTGGGCAATTTTTGATCGCTAACTGACACAAAACCTGAAATAATGGCAACTAAATACGAGTATTAATGACCAATCATCATGATTTCAGTATTTTTATCAAAATCTAATACGTGACCGACCAATTATTTTATTTAGTTATCTAGTTGTTATATTATAGTTATTTATTAGATAAACAATCAATTTAGATGTTTATAATATACTGGTACATTATAATTTACATTGTTTAAATAATGACGTAATACGCAGGAATCTAGTTAACATAACACTATGATTAGCTTCACGAGGTGTAATACGAAGATTAATTGTACGTGTGTACGTTTTACCTGTTTCTATGTAAATATTCTCATTAATTTTACATATCTGGTTATATTCTACTGAGTATTCTACGTAAATGGAACGCTATATCTTATCTTTAAATCCCTGAAAGTATGATAACGTAACATTGTCCATGTTAATGGAATATTCCATTGCAATACCCTGAAGGTATGATAACAACGTAACATTGTCCATTTTATTGGAATATTCCTTTGCAATATCAATGAAAGAAGCAAATCCATAAAAGTTTTTTCACCAAAGAAATTATTTTTTATTAAAACCTAGGTATTGATGAAGCAACTATGAAACACGGCAAATCTTGGGAAATTCCGACATGAAATACAATAGCAATTGTTGATCGAATGAAGTCTTTAATTTTATTGTATTGCCGTATTGCGTAAAGCGTTAGTTTTTTATGGGTTAAGAAATAGGCACCATAGATGTCACAGGTGCGCCGCTGCCGGCTGCCTATAGCGCAAAATATTTATTAGATAATTGTTCTATAAATCATAATCCTTTGCTATCGACTACACTTATCATGACTGATAAGGCTGTTGAAAGGGTCGCTTATCGTAATGTTAACAAAGCCAAGCCGTTATCTTTAAAGCAGGGCCGGATTGGATTTGGT
>DVZK01000513.1:0-11738 GCA_018236665.1 Calephelis perditalis | reverse complement strand
CGATTCGGTGCAAAACACTACCCCCTAGTCAGATGTCACGGTGTTAGTGACGGTGAGCCTATGCTCGCCTTTTACAAGCTGCTTAGCAGAAAGGCAGATGGTCTATTCTGCAAAGGAGCCCGGACCATCTCACGAGGAATTTTATGCCATTCGGCCATGGAACCCTAAAAAATGAAAAGAATAATAGGAAACATCAAATATGTTCCAATATTTTTCATTCAAAGCAAGTTTCAATGGCAGAGGGAGCAGTGACGTAAGGCCGAATAATTTCCGGGACTTCCTTTCCGGGTTCGTTTTCTCCAATTTAAACAATTTAGGCGCACAATTGTCAGTTCATTGATATTCACACAGGGTAAGCAATAGATTTACATCTTCCGACTTGTAAAATATTGCTTTTTGTGAGAATTGTTTGATTTTAAGCAAATATTTTAATATTGGAGGGGCATGCCACCGTATTAACATCCTAAAAACCTACCGCGCATACCGTTGAGCGGCAAGCGTACACGCCTAACTCGTGTACACCGCGAGGCTCGGGATCGATTCCCGACGGCGGCAGGCATTTGTGTGATGAACATTTAGATGTCTGCATTTCCGGGTCTGAGTTTTTTAATAAATTTATTCTGGTATCTATTTAAGTATTTCTATGAATTAGAATCGTTGATTAACACCCATAACACAAGCATATAATTTGCTCACTTTGGGGTAGATTCAATTTGTGTAAGTTGTCCAGAGATATTTATTTTTTTAAAAACCTACATTACAGATACCACCACTACACTACTACCACTATTCGTCTTATTCTTTTTTATCTTAAGCAAGAACACCAATCGATCACTCAATAATAAAGTTAAGTTCTGTATCTCTTCACAACTGCTAAGGAAAAAATCGTAGCATCTTTACAAAAGGGCCCGTAGAGGGGACCTGTATTCTAGTAGCTGGGGGTTTTAAGAAGGTATCCCCGTATGATCTATTAAGACTGGGAAATTAAGGCAAATCTTGCTGATAAACAAAGAATTTCGCTAGAAGCTTAATGCTATAGTAGAAGTTATTAATTACTGCCTCTCATTTCCAGCACCTGAACCCATCTTCAGTCGTATCAAGTACATGTTCCACTGAGCTAAGATTGGGGCCAATTACTACAAGATGTATCTGTGTTTTCGCATTCACTTAGGTATACACTAGAATATATCTCGCGCACCGGAGTGCTTATAGGTTTTTGGATTCCGAGATTTTGACAGTCTTGCGGCGAGGTGGCGGTCGAGAGGTTGGGGCTTGTGCTTGAGCAGTGCTTACGTTACCTAACCACGGCAGGGACTAAAAATTGTTTGTTCTTTTTATAGGAGGAGGATAGTGGCAACAACCGTGGCAAGATAAGTGGCAAGAATTTTTGAATGTACGAAAGAAGAATGTGTAGTCGATCATGCACATAAAAATGTTCCTTCATATATACAAACACTTGTTTTTTTTTCACATTTGCAAAGATAAATGCAAAATATGTGTTGAAGTATCTTCAAACCCGAATCCCCGAAAAGATAGAGGCACAACCAAGCCACTCACGACTAGTCGAAGACAAAGAGTTCCATAATCTGATAGGTTGCCACCAGGCAAGTCTTTAGACAACCCATATCCGGGCAATGTTTTTTTATTAGAAAATGTAATAAAAATAAAAAACTAAGTGTGTGTAATTTTAATAAAACAATTTATTTTTAAAATTGAACATTATTCTTTAAAAACCGCAGTTAGACTAACAAAAGCTAGTATATTACTGTATAGGAATAATGACATTGGAAAGATAAATAAGCGTAAAACATACTGTTATGTTTAATTTGCTAATCAAGTGAAAGCAATTGACAGTGCCGGTAAATAACAGACGAACCAATAAATGCACGTAATATACGTCTTAAAATTTAAGTCAGGATAATTTTTCTTACTATTTTAATTTTGCACAACAAATGATTTTTAAACAAAAAAATTTTCTCTTCAGAATTTTGTTAGACAACTCATTTTGAATAAACTTTCGATTATACTAAATTTATTATAAATATTGTTTCATCCTATTATAAGTTCGGTGCAGGTCGACTTAGGATCGGATCTTAGACTATAACATAGTAGGTAAAACTGAAACATGTAAGATTATCGATTACAATTCACAGCAAACTATTATTTCATTGTACATAATATATTACTTCAGCTGAATGTAAGGAGGGTAGATTGACAGTCTAGGAAGTGTCCCTTTTCTAATATCAAAATATGAGACGCGTCTCCACAAAGGCATAAAACATTCACATTTCCACTTGTCACTTCTCTCAAGTCACAAGCTGTGTTGGAGAATATAATAGTGTCGTAAATTCTTGAATGACATTGTGAGACTTTTGCGACCGAATTTCCTGAGGTAATAACTTCACATCTGTCATTTTATTTCCAAGAAGACAAAATATTTACAAATTGAATTAGTCACTTTGTAGCTCTTAATATTTAATTGTCATGACGCACTTTTTATTCACACACGTATATAACATCTTCAAGCCAGGTCTAGTGAAAAGTTTTGGGATTGCTACAATATATTTTACTCTTTACGTCCGTGTTGGTCCGGGCTCCTAAGCAAAATAGACCATTTGCCTTCCTGCCAGGCAGCTCGTAAAGGCGAGCACAGGCTTACCATCACTAGCACTGTGACATCCAACTAGGTGGTAGAGTTTCGCAGCGGTATTCAGCACTACTGGCATAACGTCAGCGCTAGCCGTCGACGTGTTCCGGTCCGGAGGATAACGTAGCCGGTTAACTTACCTTAGCTCGAGGCATAACATCCTGTCCCATCCTCATTCGAGTTTGATACCTATTAATTAAATATTCGATCTTCTATTCTTTTCGCAAGAACAAACAAACAAAACATTCCTATTCTTATTTTGACCAAATATTTTTTACCAACACTTTAAAATTTAATAAATTCAATTTAAATTTAATTGAACTGTGTAAAGAGGACAAGCGTAACACCACAGTATTCTCACTACTTTTATTTTACTATGTCATTTTTAATACGTTGAAAATAAACTACATATTATTATTTTACACTATTTATAACTCATAAACAGCTGGACCAATTTGCAAAAAATTGATAGGGAGGTAGCTTAGAACCAGGACACCGCGACGTTTTGTCCTGTTCGACTGCAAGGAAACTAGGAAAACCTTCCAAGTGCGAGTCGGACTCGCACACGAAGGGCACCGTACTATCATCAAGTAGTAAATTTCAAACTTATAGGTAGGTTTTCGATACAGATAATAAATATCATATTAATAATAAACTATTAAATTACCAAAACCGTCTTTCGTGTAAAAGCACGATATTAAATAATATAAATACAAATTTACTACATCATAAAATGTGTATTTCAGTTTACAATTTCAGATTATGATATACACAACAAACTTTAAACTATTTAATGCAAGGACTTTCAACAAATGTCAGCTTCTTGAACTACTTTTTTCATTATAGTCTATTCAAAGATACAGTAGTTACTTTATGTTTCCTCATTACTATATAATAACCCTCGCGTCACAAAATCTCAAAGTACTTTGATTCAATCGTTCAAAATTTATTTAAGTCCTAATGAAAGTTTAGGCCATACATGCCAGTAAAATAGATTAAATTATTCTATTAACCCCTGATCTCTCCACTTATCAATTCTTACCTCGTTTTAAAAGCAAATTCGACATTTCTAAAGAAAATATTCCATGAAGATATAATATTATTTCTTTAAAACTCGGCAGTGGAATGGACTGCAGCCAGTTATTCATATAGAATAATAATCTTTTATTCAACGAAGGTAAAACATGCTTTTCTTCATTGTGAATTTTAATAAATTCACGGATTTCTAAACTGCTTAAATTATGATATGAAATTCATTTTGTTTGGGTTTAAATTATCTTTAAAGGCTTGAGTTTTGAATTGATTTGAAAAATTAATGTTTTTTTATGTAATAGCAGAACATATGCATACTTATTTGCTAATACGAGTATATTAAACTTTATACCAATGACATCGAGCGTCTTCAAGTTCGAAGTGGTAGGTATTGTTTAATGATATTGGAAGGCAAACAAGCAGAAAGATTTCCTGATGGTAAGAAATTCACACCGCTTTTAAGCACCAAAGGTGGTAATATTGTGTTGCCAACCTCAGACCATGATGTTAGGACTCGAGCAAAATACCTACCTTACCGTACCGTAAGACGTCAACGTCAAGCGCCGACATTATGGCGGCAGGAGTAGGTAAGGCGGTGGTACTAGCTCGGGCGAGTCGCTGCGAAACTCTACCACCTAGTACCATTAATGCCACCATATCACCCACAATTAGTACTTTTGTACACGCAATTGGTACTTAAGTCCCATAATGTGATACCTACTTGTCATGTCGCCATTCAGTTTTTTTAAATTACAACATATGGAAAAATAAATTTTGGGTGCTCCGACCAGAGAATCGAACCTGATAACTTATATAGTCAACGCCAATACTGAACCACTAGACCACATAAATGATTATCAATTAATCATTAAGTTGAGAAAAATGATTACTGGCTATCGAAATATATGGAAACATTTTAGATACTCGTAGATGGAGAATAGAACAATTTAAAACAAAAATAGAAATATGTTAGGGTTTTTAAAATTTTACTTTTTTTATGACAGGAGAGTGAGGCTTACTAACTCATATTAAATATATGTCGCTGTCATAACTGTGGTGGTCAATATAATGTTCCGGTTTTTTTTGTTATAAATAAGCGGTTGCCCGCAGCGTTGCCCGCTCGGTTAATGGTCCCACAGGAAAAAATCTTGGAATAAAAACTATCCTATATGTTAATCCAAGTTACCGCTTATGTGTGTGCTAAATTTTGTCAAAATCGGTTCACCATTTTTTGTGTGAAGGGGTAATAATAAGAAAAGAAACATACAAGCTTTCACATTTATAATATTAACGGAACTAGCTACCAAGTTACAGAAAAAGATATTTCCAGCTTATTCTCTCCGCTTACTATTTAAGAGAATAGGCCTAAAGATACATGCAATATCAGGGAAGTTTCCAAATTTGCAGTGATAGTTTTTAGAATTACATAGACGCGTCATAAGAATATTTGTATAGATTATACGTGAATAAATATACATATTTTGAATTACATTTAATATTCTTATACAACATACGGTGGAACATGTATATTTTATGATGCAAAGAGAATTTTAAATGAAAAAAGTAATAGTAACTAACAGTTGCAGCGGATTGTGTTTGTGCAGCTCGTCCCAGCATTGAGTGGAATAAATGGCTTCCGAAGTAAAACCCAGTCGTCGAGGGTCGTCATCAGGAATACATTTTGTATTGAATGAATAATTCTGTATTATCAATTTGAAATAAAAAAATAACAAACAAGCGGGTTTTTCATAAAGAATATGACAGCAAAGATCACTTGGCTGTCCTGATGGTAAGAGACAGTCGGAACTTGTAGATTACATCTAGTAGCGTCACTTTCCTGTGGTCGTGGTGTCTATTTGCTAGTCTACCTACATTCGAATCGGAACATGACAGTGCCAAACACTATAGCAAGTTTTAGTAATCGGAGAAGCGGCGGTGTTACTCTTTCCGGGAAACAGCTACCTACATTATACAACCAATGGTCTTTTTTATGGTATTAGAAGACAAACAAGATGACGAATTTCCTGATGGTAAGAAATTCACACCGCCTAGAGATACCAAAGGTGGTAATGGTGATTTGCCAAACTGAGGACAGGATGTTAGGCTTTGAGCAAAAACAAGTGTACTGGCTACGTTATTCTCCCAACAGAAACACGTCACCAGCAAGCACTGATGTTACGGCGGCAGGAATAGATAACGTGTGGTACCAATCCAGGATAGTGCGAAACTCTAGCACCCAGTGAGATGTCCCGGTGTTAGTGATTGTAAGCCTATGCTCACTTTTTACGAGCATGCCTGGTAGGAAGAGAGGTAATCTATTTGGCAAAGAAAACAAGCCCAACGCAGGAAAAAATCTTGATAAAAGTAAATCGTTCTATCTGTGCCCGTCATAGGCAAAAGGCAAAATAGAAGTTTCATTCGATTTTTTTATCAAAATTTCTTTAAAACTAAAAGAGTAGAAAAAAAGTTCCAAAGTAACTTTTAGAGCAGTCGATTACAGTTAAACGAAACAAGGCTGGTCATTTAGATACTTTTTGTTAAATATTACTTTTTTAATAAAAATAGTTTGAAAAATATCAGGTTGTGAAATTAATACAAGGAAACAATTTGCGTGATAACTACAAAAATGATTTGGTTCCTCATATTACTATTTCAAAATATCAGTTGGACTGATACAACATAAAACGTACAAATACTTAGATGAGCCGAAGCTGTTTTTTTTAATTTTTTACTTCTCAAAAATTTTGACAAATCCATAAAGTTACCTGTTTTCATAACTATTCTTCCTGATCCTGACATTTTTTTATCCCTTAAGGTTTATTCTAACGAAAACGCTTTGGTTGGCACTTGATGGAATTTTTACTAACGGTGGTCGCCGATCTATTAAAGCGTATTACTAAAGTGTTTAAAGCAAGATTTTTGTACAAAATTGAACGTAGAATCATGAAACAGCTTTACGAAATTTATTCTTCCGACCCTTTACGGTATAAACCGACGGCAAGGGGTCGGCAAGAAAAAGGTAGCCCTTTATCTTGACGCTTCTACATCATTGGATTTAGAGAGATAATAAAAAGTATCTTGTTATCAGAGAAAAAACGTAAGCTCATGAAATTTGACTGATTTGTTAAATGTTAACTTAAATTAGCTAAAACTACAATAAAACTTACTTAATACTTATTATACGTTAGTAAAACAAAATAAATAACATATTTATAAAAGTAAGTAATACTTTTGACAACTAATTGCAAATGGCGACATAAAATAACTGGTGTAGGTATAAATATATTATATACAGTCGTGGTCAACTAATTAGGGACACTCTTTGGTTAAACCGAATTGTCATATTCCATACCTCTTACATGTGGGTATAATTAGTCATTTATGTGCCCGATTATACAAACAATAACAACTTCTTAAACATTAAACCTCTTTGCAGTATAGCTGATAGATTATCGTAATGCTATTTTTTCAAATAATGCTGGCTGGCCATTTAATTAGGGACACTGAGATATTACGTTCTATTTTCAAAATTTGAATCTCAATACTATTTTACTTCTTCTCTTATTGTTCCGTGGTAGTTTTGGCGGCAATCCCGATATTTATTTTAAGTTTTGAAAAATATTTTGAAGGAAAAGGGGTAAAAATAAAAGTTGCGATCCAATACTACGAAAAATTATCATGAAGTTTGTTGTCGAGCATGGTTGGCCATACCGAAGGATAGCACAACATTTAAACTGTTCAAAAACTATGGTATACAATGCAGTGCAACATGTCAGAGTCAATAACACAGATTTAAATGTGCCCAGAACAAAAAGATTGAGAAAAACAACTCCGCAAGAAGATAGAATGATAACCAGGTTAGCTAAGAAAGATCCGTTTCTAGGCTCTATTTTAATTAAATACGAATTACTTAGTTTTCTTTATGAAGTTAGAAAGCAAACAAGTTTACAGATTTCCTGGTGTTAGAAACGCGCCAGACGTACGCCTAGAGACACCAAAGGTGGTAATTGTGCGTTGCCAACCAGAAGCCGGGGTAATTGCCTCGAGCGAAAGTTTATTTAGTCAATTTTCCCCTGAAACCTTCAACGGCAAGGAAAGGTAAGGTGGTGGTACCAGTCCGGGTAAGTCGCTGCGAAACTCTACCACCAAGTAAGATGTCATGGTGTTAGTCTTGAATACAATATCATCCAATTATTGACATTTTTAATAGCAAATTTGTCAATAGTTTGCTACTTTGTCCGTGAGCACAAAATGACACAAATCCGATTCCAAGTTTTTGCGTGAAATCGAAATTCAAGAGTAGTCCTACTGAGCTTAGCGCTATGAAGTATAACTATGACGACATGACAACTACTTCCATAAATACTTTTCAACTGAATGTATGAAGGAGGTATTAAATTAAGGAAATCTTATTACAAAATTCCGACGTGTGTCTAAAAGCCGCTGCGAGAGATCCAAGTGTAATGAACGTGCTCAAAATTTATAACACCTTCAGCCTTTTAGTTACTTTATAAAAATAAATTACGCTCTAAATGAGTTTAACTTAATGGGTCAACATTTTTTTGCCACGACTTATATTAAGACAACTTTTAATGAGTGTAATATTCTTAATTATATTTAAGTCATTAAAGATTTACTTACAACGTGTTTATTCTTTTGTAGATTTTAATGATATTTATTTCAATATACTTCAAAAAGGAAAGATTTTTAATATTTTTTTCCCGCGTTGGTCCGGGCTCTTTTAAGAGCCTTCTGCCTTCCTGAGCATAGGCTTACCGTCACTAACACCGTGCCATCTGACTAGGTGGTAGAGTGTCGCAGTGAATATTCCAACCGCCCGCGCCATAACGTTAATGCTTGTCGTCAAGCATGTGCTTGAGGTGTTCCAATTCGGAGGATTAGATAGCCGATAAACTTGATTTTGATTGAGGTCTAAAATCCCACCTCAGGTTGGCGAAGCGCCATGGCCACTTTTGGTATCTCTGGTATCACTTGAACCGTGAATTTCTTACCATCGAGAAATCAAATATTTCAATGTTTGCCTTTCAAATATCACAAAAAAAATATGTTTGTCATCTTACTAATTTGTTGCTTAGTTAAAGTTTTGAATCTTTTCTAGTTTAGATGCACGGGGAATTGAAGTTAGTTTATGTTTCAGTTAGTCAGTTTTGTCGTTCGTTAGCTTAATATTAGTTTTTTACAATGTTGGTCATCGTCACTTGTGTAGAAAAGGCCATGTACCTTTTTGACTAGCAGATTGTTAGAGGCTAGCTAAAGTCAAATTTGTTCATACCAATAATACCGTTTATAATAGTAGAGTGCTGTACAGATAAGTAGCCCGGGTAGGCATCCTGTCATCATAATAACAATGTCATATTCTGATCGTAAGGTACACAACAACACTAGCTAGCCCAAATATCTAATTGAGACCACAGAATACCAATTATATTTAATTGTGCCTTTATGTCACGGTTTACTGTTAACACTAAAGAAGCCATGCGATTGTTTGCTGTCCTATGCCCAAAAAATGCAGTTTTCGCTTTTCAGATTGTCAGAATGGAATGAAATTTATTTATTAGGTGAATATGTGTTTTCCCCGTTTTGGTCCGGGCTCCTTTGCAGAATAGACCATCTGCCTTTCTTGACAGGCAGCTCGTAAAAGGCGAGCATAGGTTTATTATCACTAACACCGTGACATCTGACTAGGTGGTAGAGTTTCGCAGCGACTCGCCCGGATTGGTACCACCGCCTTACCTATTCCTGCCGCCTTAACATCATGACGTGTTCCGATTCTGAGGGTAAGGTAGCCGGTAAACTTACTTTTGCTCTAGGCCTAACATCCTGACCTCAGGTTGACAACGCACTATTACCATCTTTGGTGTCTCTAGGCGGCGTAAATTTCTTACCATTAGGAAATCCGTCTGCTTGTTTGCCTTCCTATAATATAAAAAAAAATGTATGTTAGACGTCGTTATCATTTGTTTAATTAATACCAGAGCCCTTACCATGAGCTTACAGCTTGTCAAGTTTACTATACTCGCCACCGTCTCTGTAAGTACAATAAGTACAAATACAAATAGTATGGAAACTCCGAACAGCGCTTCTATTGGTAACTAAGAGAAACATATTTTAAGACCAAAAGTGTCATAAATTTTGGCACGTAACTTACCGAACGTATCTATACAAATTTATGGTATGGGCTCTGAATTCATTTAAATTTACCAACATATGAATAATGGAGAAAAGTAAAAGTTTTTAAAAGAGATTCAGCTTTTTTGCATGAAATAGATGATGGTACCTGAAGTAGCAGCCTTGCCATGGATATTTACAGGAAAAGATTTATTCTAAAATACTAGTTTCTGAAGTGTTTGCTTATCTAGCGCTCAAATGTTTCCAATTCATATGTTCTCTGGTAAAGCTGAATTGGGAAGGTTGTTCCGTAATCTAACGGGACGGAGGAAGAAGTGTAAGCGAAATACGTGGCATGAATCACAACCGTGCAACAATGTATAGTACAGAAGTTTTTACTCCGACAAAGAGAACGGAGGCGAAATTGTTCTGGTGGAATTAATTATTATGCATTGCAGAAAATGTATGAAATATTTGGGAATTTTCGAATGATTAATATTCATTTCATTGTAAACTTTACATAGTTCATCGAATATGCATCAGCTCAGCTACAGAGGATTTTAACAGTAATTAATTTTCTTGTTTACAGAAGCTGATATAATATTTCGTATATCTCCACCACCATCCCTAAATCCACCATATCGTAAATTGTATTAGTAAATAAATAATAATAATAAATAAATCAATAAATATCCCTGGACAAAATAAGAGATCTAATAGTAAGTTAGATTTGACTTGGCCGGTTTTTATCAGTTTTTATAATTTATATTATGTTGAATATTGTTATGAAATAACTGATGTAATGAAAACTGGCCAAGTTAAATTTAACCTACTTTTGAAATAACAGCATTTGTTATAGGTATCGAATAAAGCAAAGAAATAGAGTTTCATACTTGATAATAATGTTATTTTGTTCCTATAAATAAGTATTTGGATTTTGCATAGAGCTTGGCACCCATTAAGATTTCCATTCTTTTTGCGGCAGAGTTCACAGCCAAGCATAGTTTTTGTATTGAACTTGGCTCTCCTTTTTTACATTTATGTTTTTGGTGGGATTTTTTTTACAATAATCAACTACAACATAGGACGAATAGCTGTATGCGACATACCTACGCATTCTACGCTGACGTAGTCGCGGGCAAAAAGCTAGTAATGAATATGTAGGATAATGCATAGTATTAAATGTATCATATGATAATGAAGGCAAGTGTTGTTTTTAAGAGCCATTTAATTTTTAAATTATATTTCTTAGGTTAGCCAGATGTGACACAACTCCACTTCTTTCGCTACTGGGGAATCACAAAGAAGTGACCAAGTGGAATGTGCGCAAGTTCCTCAGGATTTTGGAAACGGAAGTGAAAAGTCTGATAGAAGTGGTTTATGGAGCTGTCAAGATGATCACTTATAATAGAGTTTTAAGGGCTGTGACTGAACTAAGCATCTGTCTCATTTCTATGGCATAGAGATGTGACGACCCTATTTCCCGCTAGTGGAATAGGCTGTTTTAGTAATTTGGATTTAGGGATTATTCCACAGTAGCTTAGAATAAAATATGATACCTTGAATTCCGCAATATCTCGACCGAATTGTTAGAAATATATTCTAATCTGAAATATCAAATTATGAGATGCTGATTATTGTTGGTCCGTGTTGGTCCGGGCTCCTTTGTAGAATAGACCATCTGCCTTCTTGTGCCAGGCAGCTCGTAAGAGGCGAGCATAGCCTTGCCATCACTAACACCGTGACATCTGACTAGGTGGTAGAGTTTTGCAGCGACTCACCCGCTTGGTACCATCGCCTTACCTATTCCTGCCGCCATAACGTGTTCCAGTTCGGAGGGTAAGGTAGCCAGCAAACTTACTTTTGCTCGAGGCCTAACATCCCGGCCTCTGGTTGACAACGCACCATTACCACCTTTGGTGTCTCTAGG
>DVZK01000512.1:0-11741 GCA_018236665.1 Calephelis perditalis | reverse complement strand
CAGTCCCGTAAGTAACGTTAAAAGGTCCCCTAAAGTATAGGGGCTCTTGGTGAAATCGGGCATAAGTCCCACAATGTTATAGGTGGCAAGCCTATCGCCAACCGGGCACACATCTAATCCCGAGCAAAATTTTTTTTTATTAGAAAATTTGAAAAACACATTTGCATGTTTTTTTCCGGGAACCCGGGACCTCATGAAGTCAAGTCCAATACCTGAACCGCTAAACTACAAAAGCGATAATAAAAGTCTTAGAATCATTTTAACTATCATCAACAGTAGATACAACGAGTACCCATAACTTGCCAACCTTTTGAACAGTTACCAACCTGGTCTGATCAAACCCAACTGCCTGTTATCAGGTAACCGTTAAGCGTAATGTTATCTTCACTCAATGACGTCTAATGCGTATGATCAGATCCAGTGATACGCCGTATCAAGGTGTGGAAGGTGTACGTCATTACGAGCTCGAGGCCTGCGGGTGTATTCCTTCATCCATCAAATTACAAGCCGGCCATCATAATATCCCCCGCCCCCCATACAGGCTTTCAATAAACCAGTACCGCATTGATAGAACGTAATTATAGCACAGATATATGCTCGCAGCGAATCCGTGCAGTAATACGGTGCTGAGTTTGTATTGTGGGATTGTTTAGATTTCATCTTTTTTGTGAGAATACAGCGAATAAGCACACGGCCCTTTTGATGGTTAGAGACAATCGTGGTTTATACACCATAGATGCTTTAGGTGCGTCGCTGTCTAGAGGCCTTGGTGTTAGGTATATTGTGCAAGTCTACCAGCTACTAAGCTAGCTGAGGTATACCGGCTGGTGAAACGAAAATCACAATGGAAATTTCGGTGACAATATAAAGTGGAAATGAGAAGCGTAACAGAAAAATGTGTTGGAAAATTTCTATAATACGTTGATAAAGAAGTTTCATTTCAAATATTAAACTAAAAACTTTAGCACTGAACGAGTGAAGGGACAGCTAGTAGATGATCAACAACTAAGTTGTCAGTCAGGATGTGTGCCAAACATGGATGACTATTATGGCTACCTTCTTCACTTAAACGCGTTTGAGAACATCTTGTGCAGTGTACATTGAGAACAGATATTAAATAAATAAAGTAGCTTAATTTATATGCTTCTATTATGGATATTAGTCAAAAAACTAACAAAAACACATACTTAAATAGAAATCGTAATAAATATAATAAACACAAGACCCGGAAGTACAGACAGCCGTGTTCATCACACAAATGCCTGGCCTCGTCGGAAATCGAACCCGAGCATCGAGGTCGGTCAACAAAATAGGGCGTGTACGCTAACCCCTCTACCACCGAATACTGTAGTAAAACTACCTATTTGTTGTTTCTTTCCAGATTTTATAAAAAAACCCGCAGTTTTTTCAATAACCCGAAACACGAGTTAAAACGTTCCTGACTAGCAAGTAAACACAACAATAGGTAAATTATGTTAATACCAAACGTAAACAATGTCGGAATATTCTAACATTTTTAATTTTAAACATGCTGGAAACGACAAAAACACACAACAAAATTTAAATGTGATTTACATACAAAGTTAATTTTAAGAACGCTAATTATGTAAATCAATTCGATATCCTTCCATTGAACATTGAAAGTTATTGCCAAGATGGAAATTTGTCGTAAACAATGCGTTAACATTAGTTAAGCAGGTGCAATCTGATTTTTATGGGTATGAGTTGCATAGGATTAGCAGGTGCTTGTATTTTGGAACGAAGTTCCTTACAGCAGACTATCCACGACCACAGCACACACAAAGCAGATTTACTAAGGACTTCATGGAATACAGACCCGCGTATGAATTGTTGCTTGTTCAAAAGCTTGTTTGCCATCCAATATCATAAAAAAATGTATGCATCTCATGAAAATAAGCCAAAGAATTTAGTAAATGTTTACAAGAGAGGTATATTTCTCCGTATCCGTTATGATATACCTATGTATAGCACCAAATTGAGAACCACTTCCTTTTTAAATCAGTCGAAAAGTTTGAGAATTGAAGAATACATTTTTTAATCAGCAAAATCCTTGAAATCACTAAGTACCACGTAATAAAGTGGGGCATTTTATATGTTTCGGATATTCGTTAATTGAAATCATCCTGTTTATATTGTCGTTTATAATCAAAAGATTTTAAGTCGATACATTTGATTAGATTTTAATGTTACGACCGTCCATTGTTACTAAAAATAGTTAAATGCGTAAGCGTGTCCAGGCACGTGCAAGCAAGAGTTTATTAACCGACTTCGAAAAATGGATAAGGTCACCTGTTTGAGCCCTACATTTATTATTTTATATTGTACCTGCTAGCCGACTCGGTGAAGTTAGTATCGCTTGACATAGACAGGAACTAACAGTTTGTATGTAACACATTGTTTTTCCCTGTTTCCCCTGCAGTTTTCAATTTTTTAAACAACTTTCTCCTGATAATATTTAACACGACAGAAAAATAATTAGCAAAATTGGTTCATCCGTTCAAGCTTGATGCGATGACCATGCGAAATGGGGAATCTTTTTTACATAGGACGAACTAGAGGTGCCGGCGAACTTTGTTGCGCCCGTTTGTATGTGAAAACTTTTTTTTTTCGTACCTTTAAACTGTCCCTGGATTTTCACAAATAATTAAAAACCAAAATTAACCCAATCGGTCTAGTTATGCTCGAGTTTTAGCGAGACTAACGAAAGGCAATTGATTTTTACATAACAGATATTTATTTTGAAATTAACTATTTTAGATAATTATGGCGTTTGTGGTGAAGATACTCCATCGGAAAATCCAGGGTGGTGGGGTTCAACTGGCACAGAAGTTACTGACCCGGAACAATGCAAAGTATTGGACAAACGACCTGGTCTCACCTTTCTTCGATATCAGCAACCGGCTGACTGGAATCATCCAGATGGAGTATCAGTGGTCAACGCAACCATCGTGGACTGGGGCACCGGCGGGGACATTAATCACATTTTCAGTGGATCAAGCGAGGCGCGATTGAAAGGCTGGTTGCACATCCCTCAATACTGGAACGGAACGGGCGAAACGTTACATATGTGCGCCGGATACGCTAATTTGTCGCTAAACTTGGGAGACGTCCAGGAACCGATCGCCAATCTAACTGCACAACCTTCCGCATGTGCGCCGGTCGATTGGCCAATTCTAAATCCAGGACGACTGGCGGTGGACATGCATGCCAACGACTCTCTTCACACTGGCTTATATCCGTCTCTTCACCATGCTAAAATGGAACTATTGCATAATAAATCACAAGAAAGCGTGAAGGTGAGCATTCCTTTTTGTAATAATTTTATTATTTTACTGAAAAACTGAAGGGTTGCACTCCGAGAGTGCCGGCAGAAGTGAAAACTTGAATATTAACGTTGTGCATTTTTGATATTTTGAAAATTTTAGGGAATATTTTTTCACGAATTGCTTTAATAATCAGTATGAAAGTACTATTATTTATGTTGTAGAATACAATAGTCTTGTGCTTAATTGGACATTTTTGGGTTCGTGCTGTAATCGTACAATCCGTAAAATGTATTAGTACACCTTCTTAGTACTATTAGCACCTACCTATTAGTACTCAGAGTCTGTGCTAAACCATGAAACTTCAGTACGCTACTAGTAGGTACGGCTACTTCATAATTTACCTCGGCCAGTTAAAATAGTATTACTTATGAGATGAAATATCAAATTTCAATTCAATATAATATAATATAGGTGTAGGTATATCGATTTTCATTCTACTATTATTTCCTTTGTTAAACTTACAACTTTTTCGAAAACTGTAATTTCTATTAACTGAGAAACTATGATATACCTACAAGTTGCAAACCAATTACTAAACTAATATCTACCACGAACTGCACAGCATTTAACGCATGAAACAGTCTACACTTTACAGTATAGTATTTAATACTGCAAATCAAGCGCTGAATGAAATAAAATATCTAATAATATCACACCGAACATTAAATAGTTAAAGGTTTAAGCGCTTTCTGATGCTATTCAAGTTTATTGTGATAAAAAACAAATAAAGCGCTGAATAAAATAAAGACGTCTAATAATACATACAAAGTTTTACGCTTGTCAAAGTGTTAATGCGCTGGCGATGGAATGTTGCATTATAGCTGTCCGTCTTACGAATTTTTGTCTTACGAATCTGACGCGAGTTTTGAAGTTTTTACCCATTCCAAAAAAGTGCGCAGCGCCACTAAAGAAGTTTTCATTTCAAACATTCACGCATGCCAATCAAATTGAAACTTAAAAGACGTTGGTTGGAGTCTCATTTAGCGCTAAACGTAGCTGACATGATCATCAGGACGTGACGTCAGAAATGGTTTTTGAACCAGTTTTGACGTAAGACTATTCAAGAGTTATACAGCCTGAATCTGGCTTAACTGTGGTGTGAAACCTCCCTGGTTTAGGTTGAACGGGCTGCAGACGTTCTAAGAAATTAGAGCCATGTCGCGCCGTATTAACGTGAATAGCATAAAGTTCGTTTTGTGTTTGGATATTATATAACTTAAATTAAAAAATAATGATCAGAAACAATATGTAACATAGATACATTTATAATGTCACCACCCACACGATTATTAACATAATACAAGGTTTTAAACGCCGTGAGTTTAAAGTTCTTTTGTATTTCTAACATTTAATACAGAAAATTGCATTTGGAAATAGTGTTAACATAGATGTGGTTTAGTTTTAAACTAGGTGATATCTACTACTATAGTGATACTTACTTTTTTTCTTCTTTTTAGGTTCACTATCTGAGCTGCTAGAGGAAGAAGAGGAGCGTCTTTTCATCTTCTTCTTTTTCTCTCGTCGCTTCTCAGGAGGCGGCGAGTTGCCTTTGTTGGTAGTGTGGAAGCCATCTTTCAAGAAAGTGATAGTATGAGAAGTATACTGAGGTTTCTTCTCTTCTTCTTTTACCTTAGTGCCGCCCCGAGCTTTCTCAAATGCCTTCTGCCGATCTGACATCCAATCGGTTTCCCAATGTGGATTCTGTTCGACGAAGTTCTATAAAAAATCACAATGACATTCATTTAGGTACATACACTTATATAGATACAGACTAAGATGTCTTACAAGCAACCGGCTCTCCTGATGGTATGAGACAACGGTGGCCTATAGACAACACAGATATTATAGGTGCGTCACTGTGCTACGGCCGGGATGTAGGTCTACTGCGTAAAGTCAACCGACTGTTTTACCGTCCGGACCGGAACATACCATTATCATTATAGTGGCCAGAGGAGATAATAAAATAGTTTGAATGTATAGTTTTTCGTAAGTTTGTTTAAATTAATGGTGGTTACAATCCCAATTTGAGTATTTATGCTTTATGTGCCTATGTCTTTATTGAGAATTGTAACAGATTAATACTACGTTATATGTAGTAAAGAAGAGAGGCAGGGATTCCTGAAGAACAAAAATAACTTGTCTGAAGTAGGAAATACGATTTACGATTACTATACGATTTGCTATAAACTGTTCAATGAATGAAAGGTTCAATAAATCATGAAATTTGAACACGAAATCTACAAACAACCACAAACGAAACGATAAAAGAAAAAAATATGTTTTGATGGAATATGGACATATCATATGCCATCCTGGTTATACTACTGTATATTCTACTGTTTTAGGATTAAATGTTCGTAAGGACGAATAATCTCTAGTAAGGCCTGTTTTGCTAATAAGGTTTCTCACAGAGCATTTTTTTTTGGTTCAAAAAGTACGAGTACATCCTAATTATTTTAATAGATATTTCTGGTTCGTTTTTGTTATTTTGGGCTAAATATTAACGGTTATACTCACAGTGTAGTTTTTGGAATGTACGACAGATTTCAAGTGGGCAGAAGCACAGTGCAGGTCCCCGATGAACTGGTCGCACAGTTTGCAGTACCACGCCGTCGACGGCACGAAGAACTGGAGTCCTGCGACAGTCGTCCGTTTCGTTTAGTTTCAAAGAGTAAAATAAGATTAACACTTTGATATTTCTACTGAAAAGTGAAAACTAAGGCGGATATAACACTGCTGTTGCAATCAAGGGCGGCGTGTGGCGATGCGCATTTTAACGTTGAATTATTGTCGCACGAATACGTACGCGGTGGCAGCGTCTTTTACAGCGCGATTTTTGTATACAAATATAGTTTTTCAGCACAAATTTTAACTCCGCATCGTCGTGTGGTGCAGTGTCATATTGTGTCCACTCGACTATTTTTTTTAAATATCACAACCAATTTACAAATATTCAGATTTTATCAAAGTTGATATTTTCCTTCGTCAGTGCTTGGTAAAACTTCCAAAATATTAAGATTTTAACATATGTGCTGTTTTAAATAACACTTATTATTATTTAAACAGCCTACCGGTTTCACTTTTTGCAGCATCATCAGGGTTAAAACTTAAATTATATGTTATAATATAAATTACAAATAGTTCAACATTCTGATATGGATTTTTTTAGTCATCAAGTCATGTACCCACGTCAAGTCTACGATTGTCTTTATATCTGTCATTCCTTTTCATGGGTTAGCTGGAAGAAACCTCTCTTTCTGGAGATAAACTTGTCCATTGTACCGTATTATTTTAATGTTAATGTTTAGAGTTAAGGTTATTTGTAGAATAAAGATATTATTATCCTGAAGATCCATCTTCATTTCAAAACATTTCAGAATATTCGATGTTTTGGTCCCTGAGTTACATAACAGCTTTGACCTATAATCACCACCGACACGGCAGGCTAATTATTGTGTCCGTGGAAAAACTACATTTGACCATTGAAACAAATAGAAAAGCCTTCAATAATGCTTTAGATTGAATGGTATATAACACTCTTAGACATTAATTTTAACCTTTGTACTTCTATGTTCCATAAATTTCAATAAATAACAAATAAGAGCAAGATAAAATTAGTAAAAGTAGTTAGTACACTACTAAGTACTTTCAGTAATAGTCTACACACTATTTCTTACCTTTGATAGGGGTCCGTTTATTGGGTGCAGATGGAAAATTGGGAAATCCTTCATTGGCGTTGGTTATAGAGTGCCATGGAGCCTCTAAGTGAGCAGCTGCCATTCTGTTAAAAAAATAATTATATAAGGTCCTTCTCAAATAAGTGTTACTTATTTTTAAACTATGTTCTGTACATCAAATAAAAGACACCCACACAAAAAAATCGTGACTCAAATGACTTTTGGTTTTCAACTATGGTATGTTTTCTCATTAACACCTATTTTACAAAGACCTTTTTATAGAATATATTTGAAAAAATATTCAATCTATAAATACATTAGTTTTTCTTGATGAACAACAGCTAGAATGCCAGTGTTTAAATTTGGAGATTTTTGATCTAGAAAATGCAAATTTGTTATAAAGTGATAATGCTTGTGATAGCCGGAAACATAAAATTTCGAACCTTAACTCCAATATTAAAATAAAACAAACGAAGTGAAAATTTTGCTATATTTAACCGATTCACCATTACTTGAAGATGCTCAAGTTGTTACATTTCAATTATTTAATCCTTTGACCAAATTTCTTATCTTGGATTTTCAAATATAAAAAGTGTAAAAACTATTTAGGTAACATGATATTAATTTCTAACCAGTAAATGTGATGATTAGAGAAACATTAAACAATCATTGTCTAACAAAATCCCAGTACACTACTCTCAAAGTGACAAAATCAAAAAACACATGCCGACAGGAACGAGTAGAGGTGCTACTCTTATGCCCGAACAAGACTTCCCAATATTCTAAACCATGATTAGGAATCATGTTGTACAGAAAACATAATCGTATCAAATCAATAGATAAACATAATATCAAACCAAATGACTTACTTATGATGTGCCGGTGAGTGCAAATGGTTCAAGTAATCTTTAGCAGTGGGCGGGAACTCGTTGCACACGCGGCACCAATGCATTTCCGGGTCGTAGTACACATAGTTGAACTTCTTTGTCGATACTGATGGAGATCTATAAACATAAACACAGGTTAGTAGCAGCAACATTTCAAAAATTCTTGAACGTAAAAGGCACAGTAATAAAGAAAGCAAGTTTTAAATTAAAAAATCATAAAGTTTATGACAAATGGCAAAATAGGCCATACGTTACTTGATCGTAAATCTTATTATGCAGTTAACCAGATTGATTATAAAAACAAAATTTAATATGGAATTAACAATTGCAACAAGCACTCATATGCATGAGTGTTGTTTTACCCACATGTAAAAAAGCTACAATGTAACCAACGGTTACCCGAATGTTCACACGACAACAGAACTCTCGTACGACACACAAGATTCTTATTCAGCAATTTTGTGTTTTGAACGTAGTGGTTGAAAACGTAATATGGAAGTAAGCACTAACTTCAGGTTCAATCTCAGAACAGAAACTCCTAACCAGCATCGCTCAGTCTACCGTAATTAGAAACAAAACAATGACGAATACCTAACGGCGGGATAAGGCTATGTTACTCCCTCCTTGTTAAACTAGCTTAGGTTTAAAAAAAATAACCGGAAAAGAAGCAGATACTTCCTTTGTACCTTGGTCGCTATGCCTTAAACTAATAAGTATATTATAGGTAGGTATTAAATTGACTTGGCACCGACTTCAAACCTATTAGTATCTGGCACATATAAATAATAGGTAGTATATAATTAATAATAAATCTTTTTAGTTTTGAAGTCGGTTTTTTATTCACATAGTTACTTTTACTTAATAGTTTTTTAGTTTATTGCTTATATGATATTTTAATTTAATAAAAATAAAAGTGGGATAGACGAAAGTAGATAAAAAATGCTCATAAAATAAAAAATAATGGGAATATCCCGAATAAATTTTTATGGAACCAATTAGAAAATATTCCGCATCAAACAAAAAAAATAATTACGTAAATCGGGTCAGAAACCTCGGAGAAATCGGTGTACACACATAAAAAAAAAACATGGCAGAATTGAGAACCTCTTCGCTTTTTTGAACTCACTTCAAAATACAATTAGTGATGTTTTCTATTTGGTGAATCATATGGAAATCTTTTCGGGCTAACATTTTTATTTATAGAACATCTTGTTTTATATTTAAATTCCAGAATCATTGCATTTCAGCATGGTTTTGTGAGCAATGCAGATGTCTGACCTCTTTGCTTGCTATTCTACTTACATATGAAATTTTGTAGTCTAGGGATTAGATATCAATGTTGCTTAAAAGACTTCGAAAAGGTTAAAAGTGACAGAGAAGATAGATATCTACTTACATTATTTAAAGACTCCTATATTTATTTCAATCAGTCCAAAGCCTGCTACTGAGCTAGGACACTCAGTAGGAGCTACCTACTGTATCTACGTGTGTCGTCTCGTCAGTAATTGAACTTGAACAAATAAATACTGAATATCAAAACTGACATATTTAATTTATTTTAAGTCTGATTTTTTAAACCTATTTTACTAATTCAGTTAAATATTCAGAACATTCAGTCACCATTTTGAGCAATAATTTGAAAAGACTTTATATAGGTCCACACCTACAACTAGAAAGGCTTGGATGTTCGGTCTGTATGATTTTTTTATTTTTATGTAGAGGTTTTTCCACAAGGTGAAATAAATAACAATCTCAAAGTCTTAATCTACTATAAACATGTTTCATTTTAATAAAGTACCTAATACAAGTTAGAGAAAACTTTTTTTTCTTTACATTTCATGTATATATACATGTAGATTGTTAATACATATTATATTATTATTGTTCTTTACATTTACAATATTTCTCCTTTCTTACATTTAACAAATAAAAATATAAAAAACGGATTTCTACTGACGGTGGTCTTTAGACTAACAGCCAATATTACCCAATAATCTATTCTAAGATAAGAGATGGGGCTATTAAAGCTATGTAACCAGGCAACAATTGTTATATTTTATTGAATTACAAAAACATCTTAGCGAAAAATTTTTATTAGGCCTATCTCAATCTGTAGATTTTTTATTAATTTTGGCCGTTAGCCGTCAGTGGTCAGGGCGACAAACAAAACTTTCGCACAATGCATGCCGTCCCCAGTACAACTGTCTTCTGAATGTGATCCCTGACCCAGGAAAGTAGCGAGAGATTCTTTAGATGTTGAGTGAAGTTCTTAGCTATGAGATCGTTTACGGAAATGACTACCGGGACAATTATTGTTAAGTCTATGTATTTTGGCAGCCTATCCATTATTTTGAATTTCTTTTCTCTATATAATTTCACAATACACACAAAATTAAATCAGGTATTATAATCATATTTAGTATTTAGATATATAAATGTCACTTGCACCATATTACAATGCACAGGCTATAAATAGCAAAATGTTCATACAAATATAATAAGTAGACTTTAATGTAACTTGTTATTGTAAGTTCTTGTCTATTATTTACAAAAGCGTAAATAAAAAAAATAATAGTAAATACAAACAAATATTTCATCAATTTTCTTATTTCTTCTTTTCTTCGTGTAAATACACTATTAGATAAATAAAACACCACATTGTTAATGTAAGTTATTTTTTACAATCACAGTTAAATAACATTATACATATAAAATTGCAACTTAATTATTAAAAATTAATTAATTTGTAGGACTCAGTAGGTTACCGGCGGGTAGACAATATTGCATAGAACTCCTTCCGTAAAGTAGACAGATTTTGCACATTTCTTCTTTTCTTCGTGTAAACACACTAATAGGTAAATAAAACACCACATTGTTAATGTAAGTTATTTTTTACAATTACTTATAAAGAAACAATCAATTTGAAAAATAAATAAAAAATGTATGCGTGTACTAGCGTACACTCGTAAGAAGTGAAGAAGTGAAACTTCTTTATGACGTTATTTTTCAAAAAATAATAATTTACTATATATGCAACTTTACAGAAATTGGTTAAATGAAGTTTATTGTCAATCCCTACTCCGCTGGAGAAAGTATACTTCGAATCACGCGTGGCAATATCATCTCTATTTTTGATAATTCTTAGCAGTTTCATTTCAAATGTCTTTATGTCGCGCCCTAAGCATGACCCCGTTTTCTCGAGCGCTTGATTTCTTTTATCGCTTAACGCATATGTTTGATTCCCTAAGACCCCTCATATTCTTTTGATTATTACATTACGATCGTAAGGCGGCCATGATGAAATGTGTACTGTGCATTTTTTGTTACAAACATGACGTATAATCTATTTATTGTCAGCAGGCGCTTAATGGATGTTTTGCGCAACTGGAATTGTCAGTTTTTGCTTGTCACTGAATTGCAAATGTAACAAAAAGTATGAAGTTTGTGAAATAGATTGGCAAGCAATTTTGTTGAATGCAAAACAGGGTTTTCATTTCGGCTAGCATTTTTTATATTAACTCCTTTGTTCTATACATAACGTTACATCTAAATATTAATACAATTAACTGAAAACCACTTACTATTGATATAATTTATAATTCATTATTGTACTAGCCGGCCAGGCGAATTTCGTATCGCTTGACATTAACAGCTGCTATCTGTTTGTATGCAAAAAATAAGGTATTGTTTTTAAATTTTTCTCTGCAATTTTCCTGGGTTTTCTCTTCATAAGAATTTTGGCCTGATAATAACGAACACAACAAAAAAATTAGCAAAATTGGTCCATCCTTTTAGTTGTGATGCGATGACCACGAAAAATGGGGATTTTT